>JBBJLR010000007.1:14352956-14363399 GCA_037577145.1 Brachypetersius gabonensis
ATATATATTTTTTATTATTTTGTTTTTAAATAAAATGTAAAACAATAATACATATGAATAATACCTTGGGAAAGCACATATAATAGCGGCTATACAAACACTACTGCCCTTACAGCACATATGGAGGCATTTCTTGTTTTTTACACAGCTCACACTGCAAAAGGTAATAAAAGAATAGCAACCGGTGCCTTTTACATGCACACACTCTGCTGCAAATTGTTCAAACAGTGGACGGAAAAAGGGAAAAGTGGTCTTATGTATGTTTATATGTATATCTTACCCAGGTAAGTGCACACACATGTAACCTGCCGTTCACAAAGATGTAAAAGAAAATGTGATTCATCAGACCAGGTCACCTTCTATGCTCCATGCACATGTGCCCTTTGTATTATCTGTGTGTTCTGATACCTTTCTATCATAGCCAGCATTAACACTGTCAGAAATTTGTGGCTCCTCTGTGGAATCTGACAGGTTAGCCTTTTCACCTCATGTACTTCAATAAGACTTATTTGTCCATGATCCTTGCTGGTTCACTGGCTCTCCATCCTTGGACCACTTTAGGTAGATACCAACCACAGCATACTGGGAACACCATCACAGTCTGAACCTTTTCAAATTCTGATCCTAACACTGCCTAACAGATCCAATGTAATGAGAATATCAATGCTATTCATTTTTCCCTTAACTTGACAGTGAAGGCGAGGTAGAAAGTGGATGTATGTTCCTTGTGACACTCTCTAGACTCCCCTAAGATCGTTTGGCCTGGGCATGAATAAAAATTTCACAATGCCTGAATTTTATAATCTACTGCATAAACAAGTGTGTCTGTCTATAATTTAGGCTTTAGTTTCTAAGTTAATGCATTTGTCTACGCTCATTAAGTTCAAACAGTTCACTTTTGAGAAGCAACAGGTTTTACAGTTTTAGTCAAGTGTATAAACATACTGATGTTTCTTGTATTCCTCCTAACTGCTTGCTGCATTCTAAGTAAGGGTCATTCCTTGGAATCGGTCCATTTTGCGTCCCAGAGAAATACCAGATACATGCATAATTTGAAAACATAACATAAGTATGTGTTCTATCATCAATACTACCTCAAAATGATGTAAATTAAATATTATTGTCCATGGTAAAATTTGCATTTATGTTGATAAGGCAGGGATTTTGTCCTGTCACTCACCATGAGAGTCTTCTTAATAGTAAATTGTTGGTTATATGATAACATTTTCACATTTGTGTATTGTTTTAAAAGTGATCTCATTGTTAAGCAATGTTTTTTAGCATGAACACGTGTCATCTCTATAAAATTTAAATAATTTTATCACTGTCCCCTGATTTCAAATAAACTCTGTTACTGACACAAAAAAGACATTGAATAATGGCACATTCCAGCTGCGACATCTTTTACAGTAAGTTACATCATTTACAGAAAGAGGATCTCCAACATTTAAAACACAAGTAAGTGTGTAGAATTTTGTTGTTTTATGAGATTGTTGGGAGTGAGGACATCATACCGCATCGTTACCTATTTTTAACATATTAATTAAAATAATTATATTATAATTGATATTTTACATATCTATAAGTAATATCATTTCAACCTGTATGGCATCTGCTCTTGTGACCTTGTGAACATTAGCTAACTTGGGGCAAAATAGCTTGGAATCGTCAACCCTGTTACCGTCAGTCCTGTTACTTTCTATGACGATATATCATAAAATATCATACAAGAAATAAAACAAATAACCTGAGATGGCACCATAAAGTGTAGTGTCACTTTTGGATGTCTTCTTTCCAGAGATATTTTTAAAAAAAATGTATTTAAAATTTTCACAGTTGAAAAATTTAGCAATTTTGTGTAAACTGGAATTATTGAGCTATAATCTAATTCATCTATTAATTTATTGTACTTTTTGAACTTATTGTACATATTCAACACTTATTTATGAATTCATAAACATATAATTCAGTATTATGAAGTAAAGTAGCCTCTTAAAGTCAAGGGTACCTCAGTGGTGCCACTAGCAGTCCTGAGATTTAAACCCACAGCCTTCTGACAATGCCCTACACACTAGGCCACCAGCTGCCCCGAAAATACCAAAAATAAAATACAAAACTGTACTGGACACAACCTGAGGCAGACAGTTCTCAGAAGCATCCGCTAGAGGGCAGCACAGAAGTTTTTAGAAGACGCAGAAGGTTCTAGAAGAATATTCTGATGATTTATGTAGTAGCCTCTGATTTATATCAGGGACACCCCCTTCATAAAAATAAGAAATGCTTAAGGATTCTCTCACCTAGTACATAAAATTAGTGTTTAGAGCCAAAATACTCTTTACAGTCTGTACAAAGTGATGATAGAGAAGTGTAGGGTTTTTTAAATTAGATATTTTATATAAAAAAAAACCAAAAAACTCCCACAATATTAATAGAATCTCAGCAAAACTACAAAAGTTAATCTCATTTCTAATGTAATTTAAGTTACATTTGCAAACTCATCAACAGCTGAATTTCACCCAGATATGTAACAGTAGCCTGAGAGAAAAGTAGCATGACTTCTGTTGATTTTGGTTACATTTAGTCCAGCTGGTTAGTCTTATAGTTATGTCACGACACAGTATTTCCATAATTTAGCAGACAAAGAACTTTTGGGGAAAGGGGTTGAAGCTTATTTAGGAATACACTGGGTTCAAAACTCTCACACAAAAAGTTGGGTTTGTTTGTTTTAGTTAAACTAATGCCTCTCATTGATATATAGGAATATAAGCATATTGGAACTTTGTTAACTTACCATGTACTACTTACAAAAAGTACTGGGACACACATGTTTTCCAGGCCCATTCCTTCCAGCGAATCTTACTTCAGGATACAAAGACATTTTAGACAATTCCATGCTTCCAGTTTTGTGGACACAGTTTGGGGAAAACCTTTTCTCCCTCAGTGCACAAAGCAAGGTCCATAAAGACATGGCTGGATGAGTTTGTTGTGGAAGAACTTGACTGGCCCGCACACAGAGACCTCAACCCCATTCAATACTTTTGGGATGAACTGGAGCAGAGACCTCTACAGAATTAATCGACACAAATTCCCACAGAAACTGCAAAATCTTGTGGAAAGTCTTTCAGGAAGAGTGGAAGCTGTTTTACCTGCAAAGGGGGACCAAAGTATTTGAATGCAATGTCATTAAAGTCCCTGTTGGTGTAATAGTCCCTATATTTTTGTGCTCAGTGTTGCAATGGCATAGACTTTGCTAAAGAATGCATGCCAACTTGGTTAGGGCCAGGACTTTTACTTGCTACTCTGTGACTTGTTTTCACTTATGTCAGCAAAATTTTAACAACTTAAAGCTTTGCAGCAGTTTTGTCTTGAGGACTATTTAACTGTGTAAACATGAAGAAATGTCTTCAAGTGGCGGTATTCTGTGAAATGTCATTCCAGTTTTCATGTTACCATGAAAACCCTGTGGGTATAAATGTTTGCCAGCCTGTTCCAAACATTGTTATGTCTATCCATGATATGACAGACCTACACCAGCTCCTTTTGAAGTAATAAAGCCATGGACTTTGAATCTGTCTTTTATCCCTATTAAAAAGACATGTTCCTACAACTGGCATTTTCTGATCAATACGCCGTACAGCAGCAAGAGTAACTTGTTACCCCTTCCATGCTTAGCACTGCACATGGTGATCCTTGACTTGTCTAAGACTACTGAACCATGAAAACGCAGTTCCTGTTGCTTCCAGTGAGTTTGGAGCTGAGGACAATAGCTTAACACTTCAGCACATGGTAGTCCTGTTCTGCGAACTTATTTGTGACCTAAAGCTTCACAGCTGAGCTGTGGCCTCCAGACAGCTGATCCGACTCAGCTTCAGAAGAGGACTGATTTGACTTGTTGCAGAGCTGTCAATGTAAAATGTGCACAATTAACCTTGTTGGCTTTAATTAGAATTTAGAATATATACCAAACATATACAAAGGTAACAACAGAAACTCAAGTGATCTGCAAAACACCATTTAAACACAATTTAAATCATAAGAGTTACAGTTTAATAACACATTCGACTACCAAGTGTTTGTTATTGTTTATTATTTTGTTTTATAAACATTTATGACACTATGTAACACAAGATTACTATAAAACATAGCAAAATACAATAATATTGCTAAAAGTAATTCGTAAGTAAATCGATGAAGGACAATACTCATTAGACATCCTGACCGACATGACCAGTCTCACCAGTACGACCTCTGGATTTATAAATGGAACGCTCACATATTATATTCAAAAGAAATTTCAATTCACAGTAATAGAAACCCTCTGAACTTGCATGGTTTGAATATGGCATTACCATACCACAAAGAGACTATGGCTTTTAAAAAAGTACGATCCCCCAAATAAAGCAACAGCACATGATTCGTTTCATGTGTCCTCCGAATCAAACTGCTCAAGCATTCACACTTACATCTGAGACGAAATAGGGCCATCTCCAAAATCTGGACAAAAACCCTTAAAGTTATGTGAGAAGTTGGATGACTGTACACAACTCTTGAGAAAGATTATTAAGAATCGAAAGTCTATTTTTCTTTTAATCCTTTTCTCATCAAGTCGTGGTTAAAACTGACTCACTGTACTTTCACGTCAATAGCAAGTGTCATTAAAGAGCTGAAAACCTACAGACTTGATGACAAGAATAAATAATGGTGTTTATCAAAACGATTAAAAAGATCAGTGATTTACTGGCCACTCCATCTGTCCAGCAACCTTACCAGCAAGGGCCCTCAGCCATCGAAGTGCTCTATGTTACCTGATCTTAATCAATGCCTGGACGTTCTGCATAGAACGAAATGAAGGTAGTGCTGGAATCATTTTTTCCTCACCTACCTATGATTTAATGTCTTTTTTGATCCAAAGTCTGTGGAATTCATGGCTTTAGAGTTCTGGACCCAAGATAATGCTACATAATGCTTTAGTGTGTGGGTGCAAACGTTAATGTTCACACACACACACACTCTCTCATAAATACATACATAACAAAGGCGTCTTTACCAAACCTTAGCCTGCCCTTGAAAATATTACTTTCGGTCAGTTTCTTGATATTTTTTGCTCCTTTTTTTTTTGTTCCGAAGTGATTTTTGTAAACACTACAATAAGATCACACTAGAATACAAATCCACAGTTCACTACAGATGTTGTAAAATACAAAGCTCATAAAAAGAACAGCATGTAGTCAAACCAACAGGTAAAATTCATTAAAGCACTCTTTAGTGGTATCCTCCCATGTTTTGGCTTGTTTATTTGTTAAAAAGAGAGAGAGAGAGAGAGATAGACAGAGAGAGAGAGATAGACAGAGAGAGAGAGAGAGAGATGCTCAGAGCTTGCCTTCGTTCATAACTGCTTCAGCTCATGTCTTTGGGCATTACATATTCCATTGCACTGTCCCCTCTTAGACCTTTTTTCGCTTCATGTTCTTTCAACCCTCCACTGTTTCCTATGCCACAATAATCTAAAGACTATCTGGACCAGTGGATGTGGGGCTGTATTCCAGCAAGGGCGGCTTTGTAACCCCCATCTCTGAGCTCGAGGCTACGAGCCCTCTTTCCCCTCTGGGCTCTCTGTGGGCGTAGGGGGCTCCTCTGAACCTGGGGACTGAGCCCCCGGCCCATCTGAGAGAGAAAGAGAGAAATAGTCAGAGATGGTTTATTTGTTGTTGCATTTTTCAATGGCTCTTTTGGACCAATGGTTCTCACAGACTTGAGGATGCGGTTTAGGATCATGTATGACTTACTGTGACCTACAAAAGCTTCACCTCTACAGGCAGCCATATTAGACAACATCAGAGCTGGACAGGACTGATCTTAGATCAGATTCTTCTGTATTTGAATAGCTGTATTCTAGATTAGCACTCTTGAGGTAGTTTGTGAGCCCAGAACCTGTTGTCTTAAAAGGCCGCCTGCAGTTTTTGCCTACACGTCAAGTAGGGTCATTGTCATTTCCGCCATATCCACAGTACACAGTGAGACGAAACAACGTTCCACCAGGACTCTGATGCAACACAAAGAACAAAAACAGATAGACTACAGGAAAGAAATACATAGAAAGCAGTTCATTATTAGCAGGGGTCTCCAACCTTTTTACCTCTGAGAGCTAATTTTACAAAATAAAAATAGCCGAGAGCTACTCATTTCTGTAACGTTTATTCTCATAGCTTATTTCAACCCAAACAAACTGAATAAGCTTATTTGCCTGAACATTAATTATTTGTTGGCCTCCACAACTCACATTTTGTATTAAAACACAAAAAATATTTAGTTTACCTTCATCTGCATTTTGTATTTCTGTATGCATTTATTTGCATTTATTTAAGTTGCACATCGGCAATAGCAGACAAAATTTCTGTCTTACTTTTATGGTCCCTGAATAACATCTCAGCCACCGCGGTCATAGCCTCCTTTACAATCCCACCATCGGTGAAGGGCTTTTTGTGCTTCGTTAAGATGTGCGCCACTTTAAACGAGGCCTCTGTTGCTGCATTGGCCTTCTTCGTAGGTTTGGTGAACAGAGACTGGTTTTCAGCTCTTTTATCTTCTCCTTTCGTAGATTGCTACCTTCAGGAAAGTCCCGTGAGAAGTTGCTGTGGAGCTTCGTGAAATGGCGCTCCCCATTACATCTTTTACCGACTGACAGGCTTGCACCACAGATCAGACATACGCACTTGTTTACATTTGTGAAACAAAATGTAAAACTGTTTAACTGTGAAACTGTTTTCCACTCTTCATGAAAATAATACGTTTACAGCCTGTTATTGATATGGCTACCTGCCGCTGTCATGGTTGCTGCCCATCTCACATTATCTGAATCCGAATCTGAATCCAAATCTGAATCATCACCCTTGACTCATCAAGCTTGACAGCAGCGCAACTGTTTGATTGACAACTAATACGCAAATAATGATTTGGTGTAAGAAAGGAGCGGATATGATTGGATATACATGCAAGCTGGTTTTCCGAGTGACTAATCAAACTTGACTGGGCAAGTTTTCAAATGTGTGTAGATTCGTTAACCCTTCGGCGAGCTACTTGAAGAGGGGTTGCGAGCTACTGGTAACTCGCAAGCGACGTGTTGGAGACCCCTGGCTTACAGTAAGTCATACTGTGTTCTAAACCACACTGTAAAAGATTTGAACCACCTTACGGAAAAACTGGAGGTGCTGTGAGTGGTATGAGAAAAGTTTTGAGGATGTATTCACAGAAAAAGATTTAGATTGACTTCTAGTGCTTTTTCTGTGAAAAATGGTCCTTCTGTGATATAACAGAAATCCCTTTTGGAACCTTAATTCTGAAGAGGTGGATGTTACCTGTGAGAGATAGTTCAGCTAGTTTGAGTGACAGGTCAGGTGGGACTCCAGCAGGAGAGCCCAGGATATCAGGCAGGGCATTACGACGACCGGAACGGCCCGATGAGGCAAAATCCAACACTGGCTCCAATTCCGTCATCCCTGGGAGCGACAAAAAGAAATATAGTCAAGAGAGACGGAAAGCAATAAACTGTCATGGCTAAGCTGGTTATTGAAATTACATTTTGAAAGGACTGACTATTACACAGTATCAGCTCTCAGTACCTAAGGAACGGGTCTTATTAGCTTTTTAAGTTTCAAGTTTTATTGTCATGTACAGATAACAATGTAGCATCATTACCGTAATGAAATTCTTAGGCTTGGGTTCTCCCAACTTTACACAAATACATAGAAGTATACGGATAAAAAATTAAAAATGGACATTTTTAAGAACTGAATATATATTTCAGCTTATCAGTCAATAAGTATGCTTATTTTAAAAATCTGAACTGTTTGGCAGGTGTTGGTAGGAGTCTTCACAATAGGAGAATGCTTTTTTGTTTGTTTGTTTGTAAAAACAACAAATAACATTGTGAAAATAAACATTACATTACAAAAATACACTTTTTCTATTTTTCTACAGATTATTAATATACTAAGAAAGAAGATCCTGATTCAGAAATGAGCATCAAGAGACATTTGGAACAATACACTGCCATAAAAACAACAAATCCACAGTTCACCACGTAAATCTTTTATCTTATTTGTTTGTATAAAAAAGAAAAAGGCTCCTTCAGAGCTTCACCTCTGCTTTAGTTCATGTCTTTTGGCATTACATACTTTACAATTGCTTTGTCTCTTTCTTTCACTTCATGTGTGTCAGCCCTCCACTGTTTTCTATGCCACAGCAGTCTAAAAACACTGGATGTGGAGCTTTATTTCACCAGGGGGAAGAGCACTGTGGCCCTCATCACCGAGCTCAAGGCTACAAGCCTTCATTCCCCTCTGAGCTCTCGATGAGTGTAGATGCAGGGGTTGTATGGGGCTCCTCTGAGCCTGGGATTGACTAAAAAAATGTTGGATACAAAATATTTTGTTCTAGTATCATTTGGTGCGACATAAGTAGAATAACATTTGAAAGATGGTGATACACATCATGAAAGGTATGTACTTTGAGAAGTAAAGTGAACATCTTGAAATTCTTCACTGCATTTAACCCATTTACCAAGTGATTAAGCAGGCAGCCAGGAATCCAGCACCTGGGGAGCAGTGTGTGGGACAGTACCTTGCACATGGGTATCCCAGTGGTGCCACTAGGAGTCCTGGGATTTGAACCCTCAAACTTCTGATTGCAGTCAGGACTCCCTAACCACCAGCTCCTCCAAAAGACAGACACCCAACATGGGGCTTGAACCCACAACCCTGAGATCAAGAGGCTCATGCTCTACCAACTGAGCTAGTCAGGAAAAGTCAATAGAAATAAAACAGCATGACCAGCACAGAAACACGCACCACTAACCACCTGAATAAAAGAAGCTGCATCTGTGTTCATTTATTATATAAGTTTCTTTAAATGACAACAGGATATTCCAGCAACTTCTACAATACTTTGAAAACTACCAATTGCAAAGCTCGGGAATAAACCTTGGGTATCACTTCTTAAATTGTTCAGGAGCCTCGCTAGATACAAATGCATATTCCAAAAGTGCAAGTGTTTCTTTTCCACTACGGTGATGGTGATTTTCAAAAATGTCCATTTGGTTCCTACGTCTGTTTAATGTGTAGCATAATCTTATGGAATGTCAAAATTCATAGATGACATGGTCTTGAGTTCTGGAGGTGATCTCAAACTTTACAAAGAAATTCTTACACTGGTCTAATCAGAGTAGAACCTTAACATTATTTTCACATGTTTTAAATGAAGGATTCCATGCCAAATTACTTTTAAGTCAATCTTCATGAATTTAAAATTTTTTGTGGTAGAGGGATATATTTTACACACACAAGAAATCTTACTGCTATAATTGTTTAATATATAATTTATGTTTAATAACTATAACTTATTCGAGAAATAAAACATATTTAGAAAAAGCTGTTATCTCTTTTAAATCTTATTATATACAAAAAGGATGCAAATGGAACATTTTGAACTTAAGAACGTATGAACACTTTCTTAAGAGAGCATAACGCTCCAAATACAGTATGTCCTTCATAACCACTAGAGGGAGAAATTGTGCTTAAAATACCTCAAACCCACACACATGTGAGGACTGGCATTATTATATAAGCATGCATTTTTATGCTTGACCCATCCTGGTGTCTCTTCTGGCTAAAGGCTTGTCTCTCCCGACCACAAATAGGCCAGCGAACATAACAGAGTCTACCAAAATGCTCCCTGTTTTCAGTCTCTGCCAGCCAGCAATCACCATGGCAACAACAAGGGATCACCCACAGGCTACCGCATGGCAACAGGTAATCTCTTCTGACAAATATATCCTCCGTTTGTTTTCTGTGATGTATGTTCTGCAAACATGTGTTACATTAAATTACATGGAAATGTCTTTCAAGCACAACCTCAGGTTGCCTGCAGCAGGAGCTCTTCATGACAAGCACCACTCTCCCAGTTCAGTCGTCACCCGCAGCTACCAGCCCCTGTGTAGTGCAGCCGCAGGGCCCCCCCACCAACACACTCTCAACTGTAAGTGCAGCCAAAAACTGCAACTAAAGAGTCAACAGCAGAAGGTGCCAGAGAGGGAACTAGGGGGAACTGAGTTATAAGAATGTTTGTTGATGCTTGCAATGCTGGTTATACTAAAGACAACGACAGAGTTGATGAGATATGACATTTGTATCGTAAAATTCCTATTACACGCATATGCACACATTGTGAATAATTAGTTTTTCTAATTCTGTTACATTTCAAATAACATATTGCAATTGTGATATTAAAGGGCTCATATCATCACTTTCCTAGAAATTAAAAGGCTGTTAAAAGGCTTAAAGCCCCCCACCTCACCCCACACAACCACACACAGAACCACACACACACACACACACACACACACACACACACACACACACACACACACACACACACACACACACACAC
>JBBJLR010000007.1:14370814-14392197 GCA_037577145.1 Brachypetersius gabonensis
GTCCTCTGGAGTGATCCAGGTCTCAGTGAGGGCCAGAAAGTGGAACATCTGGATGGAAGCCAATCCAGAGATGAAGTCGGCCTTCTTGACACAGGATTGGCAGTTCCACAGACCACCATGAACCACCGTGGGAGGCTGTGGAGAAAAAAGTAGCTGGGAGAGGTTACTGAGATTTCTACCACAACGACGGGGAAGGTATCTTCTTGGCCCAGAAGATATGTGAACGGGAATAGGTGTGATGCACATTTGTTATAGAGTAGAGAGGAAGGGTGGAAAGGATACTTAATTGAGAGCAGTTTTACTTAAAGAGGAGTTCTCCTTGAAAGATACAAACCATTCTGTCTGTAGCGGACTGAAGGTCCTTTTCAACAATTCAGGGAGAGCAAAGCCACTCCCACTACTTACCACCTAATTACCTTCAAGCCTCGCTGAGATCAGGTGAGCCGTACATGCACTGAGATCAGGTGAGCCGTACATGTATTATGTACATGCACGTACATGTTTTCTTTTATCTTTTATCTTTTTATTTGATAAATGTAATGTAAGAATGATTTAAATTTAAAAAATAATTTAAAAACGTTTTTCTTTCTATGCAGCCTGGTACCAAATGATCCATGGCCCGGTACTGGTCCTTGGGCCCTGGTCTAGAGCAAAGCAATAACCCATGTTATTGTGCGTTATAAAGATTATATCATGGGTTCTTGGACGTAATAATTGATGGCGAAATCACTGTAGCACGTGACCCAAAAAGTCTTAGTGCTTATTAACATCTTAATATTAGAATATGTACACACATTTTTAGTAAACAAGTGTTGTGCCTAAATTATATTTACCTGAGATGACCCCTTTTAATCTCTCATACTTTTATAAAACATCAGTCAGAAGATATTTTTCTTATCTTCTTTTTGAAATTAATAATGAATGTTATTATTAATAACTAAACATTTTCGTAAGAAAATGCAGAATGATTGTGCAGCTTATATAATTCACAGGCTGTTGCCATGGTGTTACTTGGTGACCACTGGTATTATGCTGGTATTATGGTTATTATGGTATTCTGAATTGCTGTTCGGTGCTGTTACTGGGGTGATTCTATATGGTGTTCCAAGTAATATTCCTTGTGGCTGATATGGTGTTGTTTGTGTATCATTGTGTATCGTAATCAGTGACATGAATGTGGTGAACATACACTATATAGACAAAAGCATTGGGACACACCTCTTAATTACTGAATTCAGGTGGTCCCTTACTTACAGTAAAAGGCAATCTTAACGCTTCAGCAAGCCAAGACAACTTTGTAGACACGCTTTGGAGAAGTCCCTTTTCCAGCATGACTGTGTCCATAAAGTCCATAAAGACACGGTTTGAAGATGATTTTAGTGTGGAAGAACCTGCCTGGCCCACACAGAGCCCTGACTTCAATCCTATCCCAAACCTTTGGGATGAACATCTTGTCAAACATCAGTGCCTACTTGGAAATGCTCCACAAGCTGTCCTGGCTCGCAATCTCTGTTCCAGTTCACCCCAAACATTTTGTATGGAGTTGAGGTCAGAGCTCTTTGTGGCCCAGTCAAATTCTTCCACAATGTGTCTGCAAAATTGGAGGCATGACGTTGTCCAAAATGTCTTTAGAAGTAAGGGCCTAGCTCAAACCCTGAAAAGCAGGCATGTTAAAATACTTTTGTCCCAAAAAAGATGACTACTACTACTACTACTACTACTACTACTACTACTAATAATAATAATAATAATAATAATTGGTGGTGGTGGTAGTAAAAGTAGTAGTAGTACTACTAATAATAATTATTATTGTTGTGATGGCTATTATTATTATTATTATTATTATTATTATTATTGTTATTATTTTAAGCACATGTTATTAGTAAAATAAGTAAAAACAGACGTGTATTTACTGTTATTATTAAAAGCTAACCTCTTTACGTTACTTGCTCGCTGATTTAAAAGGCATTTAAAAGTGGGGCTGCAAAATATTATATAAAATACACGGATCAGTCGTTCGGACCCTCCGGGACTTTTATTTTGTGTGTTTCCCGACAGTCTGTCCCAGGTCCTCTTCCCGAAGACATACTGGTGTTTGACAGCTGACGAGAGTCTCGGCCATAGATCAGCTCCTGAACTTCTGATCGAAAATGGGGGCTTGTATGGCTTTATGTTCACTCGCAAGTTGTGTAAGTATTTTATTTCTGTCCTTATTTTCCGACAGCAGCTAAAAGGGTCGCTAACTCTTGGCCATATCCGGGAAAATAAGGTCTAATGACAGATCTCTAATGTCTGATCTGATCTGGGTTTGTAGACTAATGTCAATATAGAGCTTAAAGGCCCTGAAAAGACTAACATTATGTAAAATAACAGTGTAACATTGACCTTTTTCCTCTTTAGCTTACATTTAGCACGTTTAGCCGATTCCTCGCTCACAGCCAAACGAGTAGAGTACATTATTGTTGTAACATGTAGACTGACATACACTTTCATTTGCATTAACAGTGTTTAACTTACCAAAAACAGCAGCAACAACAAATGTTTTGGGACGCTTGACCATTCCACCAACAGGGACTTGTATGACACTTCATTCAAATACATATACTTTAAAATGGAGTTGGTCTCTCTTTGCAGCTATAACTGTTTTATGAAGCTTGCTTTGTGCACTGGGGCACGGTCATGCTTTAATTGTAAATAGCCTTCCCCAAACTGGGCCCACAAAGTTGGAAGCATGGTATTGTCCAAAATGTCTTGCTATGCTGAAGCAGTAAAATTGGTCATCACTGGAAGTTAATAGCCTTCAGTCACACAACATCTGTCTATTCTTGCTGTTAGAGAAACTTGTAGAACCTACACCTGCTTACACGATATTGTCGTAATTGTCTTTAATGTGATAATGATGGATTTTGTTGTCCAGCACTAACAAGGTACAACACAACAGACAAGAAAGTCAGGCTGTATCATCCATGTTTGAAGCCACTGCTAAATATGATTTATTTTTTACTTTAGACCTGTAGGTGTGGCTTCAGTAACTCATGCTAGTACTGCAAATGAGTCATCCAACCCATGAACTGTAGTGTATTTAAAGTATGTCTCGTTCGGCTCTTTTTAAAACTGGTAGCTTGTTGTCATTATGTCTTCATGGAAAATATTTTCCTATTTAGGCAATGGTTGTCAAAAAACAAAACAAAAATAAAAACAATAAAAAACTGATCCAGTCAGTTACTGGATCCGTAGCAGGAAGCAAATATAGGTTAACTTGTTTTTCCTGGTTGATCACATTAAATTAAGTTGATGATTAATCCAGCAACTTTTAGAGGAAGCTAGTGTGTGTGTGTGTGTGTGTGTGTGAGTGTATGTGAGTGGCGTCAGAGGACACTTATGAGATTATCTGTAGGCTTTGACTTTGTGTATGCATGAGACAATGACCCAGACTTTCTCCCATTCTCTTCCTCCATTTGCCTGCGCCCCCCATCTCTAGGCCTCATGTTTATGTGGCTCAGCTCCATGTCTTCTGTGTGGTTGCTGTCCGTCATCCAACAACTCTACAGTCACGCGGCTGGTCTTCTCCTTCTTCCTGTTGCTAGGAACACTCGTGTCTATAATTATGATCCTGCCTGGCATGGAGGCTCATCTTCGCAATGTGGGTACAATCTCACTCCATCTGTGCTTATGGGTGTGTTATTGTAACTATTATTAGTGCATTTGTAGACTTTTTTTTTTGCAATATTTCCTTAGATTCCTGGATTCTGTCAAGGGGGAGCCACCATACTGGGTGTGGAGAACCAGTTTCAGTGTGATGTGATTGTGGGCTACAAATCAGTGTACCGAATGTGCTTTGCAATGGCTTGTTTCTTCTTCCTCTTCGCTGTCATCATGATTCGGGTGCGGACCAGCAAAGACCCTCGTGCTGCCGTTCAGAATGGGTACGTCACAGGATTACTGCAATGGGTGTGAAATTGATCTGCTTCTCGTCTTTTGCTTATTTTTTTTTACAAAACCATGGTTCTGTTTTAGAAACCTGTATATTTAGTTCAGTCCAATGAGTTGCTTTCTCTGTGCTTTTTATGTCCACAGGTTTTGGTTCTTTAAATTTCTGATCCTAGTTGGAATCACGGTTGGAGCCTTCTTCATTCCTGATGGAACCTTTCATAATGGTACATATAGTGCAGAATATATGGCCTCCTGTCTGCAGAGAACCTCCCCACCCCACACACACACACACATATACACTTTTCAGCCGCATTCCAGTTTAGATGAAAAGAAGCAAAGAAAAACAGAAACTGTCTCACTGAATTATTTAAGGGCATTTTTAAAATTCATTATTTGAGGTAGTCAGTGAGGCAGCTGACATCATATGGTGGTGGGCAGTGTGCAGAAATGGGCTATCATGCAGTCATTTTATTCTCATGTGTAAATGCTTGACAAAGTTTTTAACGAGGGAAGAACATTCCATACTTATATGTTTACAAAGAGAAGGAAAACAACAGACAATAAAGACAAGCTGAGAATATATTCGCTGTCAAAGTAATAGAGTTCTGGGGAGCAAAATGGAAAAAGTTGAATTAAATTCTGAATAATTAAATGCTCCCGTTTCCAGTTGAGAAGGAGGCTGTTATTTATTAATGAGCTTTTTGAGTTTACTGAAAATAGTAGGATATTACAGTTGTTGCTGATTGTATTAGCAACAAGTATTTGCCATTTCACTCACCAAAATTATTCATCATGTGGGAAATGGAAAAAAGTACATGTGTAACCCTGTCAAGAGGTTTTCCAAAAATATTCATAAAGTGCTTTATAGTCAAATTTCTAAAAGAGTGAGCATTTTTGACGGCATCTTTTGTAAACAATATTTCTTTGTAAAACTATATTGCAGGGCAGTCATGTAACACTGGTATAATAGAGCAAGAAAAACACAGACACTGTGGGTTTGAGAGCTAATTAGTCACTTTTTATTATAAGGGTAATTCTGTCTGTTAAAATATTACTTTAATCCTTTTGCATTTACAGTGTGGTTCTACTTTGGCATTGTGGGTTCCTTCATGTTCATCTTAATTCAGCTGATCCTACTGATTGACTTTGCCCATTCTTGGAATGAGGTATGGGTGAGAAACGCTGAGGAGGGCAACAGCAAATGCTGGTTCTTCGGTAAGTAACTGTTGTAAACTGGTAAAACGACACTTGGGTACTTTGCCGGGGTGTGTCACACCTGAGAGGAAACTTAAAACTGCTGGTTTGTGTGTATAGGTCTCCTGTTCTTTACCATCCTGCACTATGCACTGGCCTTTGCTGCTGTAGTGCTGTTCTACGTGTACTACACAAAACCCGACGAATGTACTGAACACAAAGTCTTCATCAGCCTCAACCTTATCTTCTGTGTCATCATTTCTGTGGTGTCCATTCTGCCAAAAGTGCAGGTAAGCTGCTTTTCCTGACTTTTGTTCAGTTTCATACAATTCAAAGTGTTCTGCTTGCCTGTTTAAATGCTGGAAACCTATGACCACACCAGCCCTTGAGTATAGTAAGACTGGACACTCTGGCATCTTCCAACTGAAATTGAGATTGTAAGATATCTTTTAATGTATTCTCAAATAAGATAAACCAATACAGCTAAAGTAAAACTAATAAGACAGATTTTTATATATCAATGATATAAGTGTTCTGTATAAGTAGAAATTCTTACCCAAAAAAGGTTAAACCTTGTACTCACAGAAATCATGTGGTTCCTAGGGATTGGCCTTAACTGAGACTGGAATTAAAAGTAATCTTATTTGAGTTAGATTCTATTCTGTTGTTGCTATTGATTCTGTTCTATTGTATCAATGAGCAAACCAGTTCCCCTCCACTGTTAAGCGTGGGTTTTTTGTTTGTTTCAGCTTTTGTTTAAGCAGTGTTTTTTGTATTGTTTTTTCATTGAGGTGCGGTTCATTGATCTGTGGTTTGAAAGGGCAGACATTATATCCCTCCAGTGGGTATTTACATCGGCACCCTTCCATTGCTGACGTTTAACAGGAGTTCCGTACTGACAGCATAGACACAGCACCTTAAGCATTAATGGCACATTAAGCACTTTTGGACATAGAATCTTCTCCCAATAGCGTCCCAAAAGTTTTTATAGTCTTGATACCTCACAAATGACTGAGAATCAGAAAAAGAAAAAACCTTTTTAAAAACTCAGCTCAGTGTGTGGAAATGTGAACAGCTGTGAATGTGTTAAAAAGCAGCCAACGAATCAGAAAGAGTGCCATGGTTTTTCGTCAATTGTTGACCTAGTAGTAAGGGAGTTGCCCCTGCTATCAGAAGGTCATATTCCGCAGCTATCAGAAGGTTCAAATTCCAGGACTGCTAGTGGCACTTCTGAGGTACCCACACATTGCTCCCGAGGCACTGTGCCCCTGGTGGCTGCCCACTGCTTCACTTGATGAATGGGATGTTCACACTGTGTGCTGTGGTGCGTTCACACGTGACTGTAAGAGGCCACTTCACACTAGGCAGCAAATCAACAGTCAGTTCTTGAAGTTGTTTCAGAAGCTGGAAAAATTGGCAAGTGTAAGAATCTGAGCATTTTGACAAAGAATGAATTGCTGATGTATAGGTAACTAGGTCAGAGCATCTGCAAAGTTTGAGGTTTTGTGGGGTGTCCTGGTATGCAGTGGTTAATACCTGCCAAAAGTGGCCCAAGGAAGGACACCTGGCGAAGCGGCGAGGGTGCCCAAGGCTCACTGATACATGGGGGGAGTGAAGGCTAGCCTTCCTGATCTAATCCCACAGAAGAGGAGCTGTAGCACAAATTGCTGAACAAATTAATGTAGCCACAAACTGGACAAAGTGCTCTTGCTGACACCAGGACAACTTCAGCAGTAATTTAATCCATCTTTACTTTTTATATCCTTCCTTTTTGACCACAGCATTTTGCAGAATACACAGGCAGATGTTTTGACTAATGATTGTATTTGTGTGTTTGTGTCCTAGGATGCCTCTCCTCAGTCTGGTTTGCTCCAATCGTCTCTCATCACTTTGTACACCATGTATGTCACATGGTCTGCCATGACCAACAATCCCAGTAAGTCACACAAAAAAATACCAATCGTTAGTTAGAGCTTACTGACTACAGTTTTAGTTTATTTTTTAATTATAACCTTTTTTTATCTTAACTTCTTCAGGTTCATGTGTTTAGTGGTAAGTGTGTGTTCTAGTATAGGTTTGAGATCCACCTCAGTAGTTTCCTTTAGGTTTTGGGTGTTTAGGGTGAGTTCAGCAGTTCGTTAGATAAAGTGGGATGGATGAGTTTCATGTATTGTTCTAGGACTGACCAGTACTAATTGAATGTAACTGTCAAGTATGATGACAATAAGGATGATTCCATTCTACATTTATTTCCATTGACCTGGTGTCATAATTTGTCATAAGTGTTTTCTACCAAGCATGTGGTTAGTAACTTACCAAATCAGAACAGCTTTCTTTAAATTGAGCATTTATTATGTGATAAAGTTGGTTAGAAAAGTACAGAGAAATTGTATAGGGGTGGAGGTAGCTCAGTGGGTAGGATACTTGCCTCTGGACCAAGAGGTCATGGGTTCAAATCCTACCTTCAGCACCACCACTGGGTCCCTGAGAAAGACCCTTAACCCCAAGTTGCTCCAGGGACACTGTCCCCTGTAGTTAGGGAATGGAAGTCGCTTTGGATTAAAGCGTCTGATAAATGCCGTAAATGTATGTATGTGTGTGTATGTACATAGAGTGGGGAAATAATTATTTGATCCTCTGCTGAATTTGTAAGTTTGCTGACTTACAAAAAAATAGTCTGTGGTTTAGTTTTTATGGAGAGAGACTATCAACCAAAAATCAAGAAAAAAACATACATTTAAAAATTGATTTGCATGCCATTGTGTATTCTAGCTCCCACAGACTGGCCGTGTGCTGATGTTGCACACAGATTACAAACAATCTATCAATTACAGGTAGTTCTGATCTTATAAAGCCATGGATTAAAGTTCTCCATCGCTATAAAGGATTTCCGTCAACTGAGGGCACTAAAGATTAATAATGAGATTGATGCAGATCCGAAGGGAAAAAAATGGGGAGCGAGGGGTGGTGCTGAACGAGCTTCGGCAGAAAAAGTTCTGGAAAAGCTGTCTTTCGTTGGTTTAATTACGATTTAATTATTTTTCCTAAAAGTAAAAACAAACATTATGGTTTCGGCAGTTCTCTTAAACATTGACGGCTGCGGAGTAGCCTACTGGCTGCCAGCTGTTTCTCGACGCTTGTTTAAGATGCCAAACTTCATAGTAAGAGAAAATAATTCCCCAGCATTTAGTGCCACATCAGTCTCAAAGGCTTTTAATGTCCCAAAACAAAGACGAGATCTGCAGAAGGTGTCACATGTGCTGCGAGAGCTTATGCTCTGTTAAAAATAAATAACAGCATGCCACCAGTCAGAAGCTAGTTATAAGGCTAATGTTAGATCTTATAATGTTAGATCGTTTGATCCATAGGTCAGTCCGTGTTCTTGCTGTTAACAGAGGAATGTCAATGGGAAGTTGTGTCGTTTGCGAATGATTTGTTCAAAAGAACGAATCTTTTTAATAAAAGTACTGAACCGAATAACTTGAGGAAATTATTTGATTTAGAACGTTCACCTAAAATACAAATACACCGCTCAATTTGAATTAATTATTATTTATTGATTATATTTTTTTAGCATTAAATGGTCAACTTGTTTACAGTTTAAATACGGATTAAATTTTTATTTAAATTTTTAGGCAAATTGATGCACTTTAAGACTTTTCTACTACAGACTAAAAAACAATATTACTGCATTATTTCTTCTTGTTGGCAATATTTGACACGTTTTCCATCCACTACATGATTGAGGACGTCCAGCTGGTCTCGAGGTGCTTTTTGTGGCTCTCGTCGTTTTTCACAGCCAGTGTGCGCCACTAACTTACAATAACAGAACACTGATCGTTTTTTAACTTTAAAAATATATTTTCATATATGACCGCGGGAGTGGGTGGGAATCGTCAGAAATTCTTCGAGAGCAGGATTAAAAAAATAGCCCCGCGCAGGGCTTTACTTGCTCTGAGCTGTGTGCTCTTCTTCGGTGCAAAAAAACCTACTCCCTGCAGCAAAAATAGCATGTTCCCCGGGTCACACGTGCCCCCTGGAAGGTGGACTTTGGTGACGAATTAAACGAAGCCTCTTTTTTTTGTAATCGAATCATTCGAGTTACTCGGATAATCGTTTCAGCCCTAAATTAGAGTTCATTTTTTTGTAAGTCAGCAAACTTACAAATTCAGCAGGGGCTCAAATAATTATTTCTCCCACTGTATGTATGTATGTCCAGATGCCAGCTTATATCTTCTTGTGTTAGTCATCTCATTGATGTCTCTTTGGTGTGGCCAGGTGCTGAAACAACAGACACGAACATTATTTTTTAGGTCTGCAGGCTCTACAGTAACAAGTTTTGTGTGGAATCACGTTGCATAAAGACATAATTCAGCAAAATGACACCTAAACCACTACAGGGAAAAGGCCCGGAGGACGGAAAGAAAAAATACAGAGAAAAAAAAGACAATATAAAGGAAGGAGAGATGAAACTTAAAGGCTTGATCACTGGAGATAAAACCGTATGAAAGGAGAGAGGCTTATGGAAGAATATATATTTGCCAGAGCATGAAAAAAACTTTTCATAAACTGATTCAGAGATTAAATGTTTTGTTGTTTTTAGTCAGCAAGTTTCATGTAAACTTAAAGCACTGTCCATCTTAACTGTGATGAAGGTTCAATGATATCCAGACAAAATAATTAAAAACTTAACGTTTGAAAGACTTATCAATATATAGCAGATATGAGACCACTTTGACTGAATTCACCCTATTTAAAGTTCTCTGAAAAGAGGAGTTCTTAGCACAAAGCATTTCAGTCTGCTGTAGAACCCCACTATTTGTTTTTGTGCATATTTTTGTTTATGCATCTATAGAGATTCTGTAGATAATGTGGTCTCAGAATGTAGCAGCATTATTGCATATATTGTTAGTGTACTAATGTATTCTGGGTTTAAAGAATATCCTCCTCCTCATTCTCTGTGTGTCTGATGTGTTTGCATGCCTCCCCCACAGATCGGGATTGTAACCCCAGCCTGCTCAGCCTGGTTTCCAACGTTAGCAGCGCACAGCCGACCCCTACTAGTGCGCCGGGAACGGTGCAGTGGTGGGATGCCCAAGGCATTGTGGGATTGATCATTTTCCTCTTTTGCACTCTCTATGCAAGGTACAACAGATGTGTTCCATAAATTTATCTATACAATTTATACCACAAAGCACACTTCAGTGTCAGTCTTATCAAGTATTACATATCTTTAACATGATGTGAAAAGAATCATAATATAAGCTCTTATAGAATGATGCACTGATAAAAAACGGCCTGTGAAAAACAAAGGTACAGTATATCCTGTGGCTATAACTGAGTCTGAGCTGACTGCAGGTGGAAGCAGTAGGTGGGGACAGTCTCTTCCTTCTGTATATTTGTGTGTAAAAGCTGTGTGTTCAGTGCAGCCTTGATAGTCTTGGACTAGTTGTATTGTAGTGTGATACAACTTTAAAAAGATTAGTCATCTTTAACAGGTTTATTGTTTTTCCTGCTGAATTTTAAGTGGTGCTAAGGGAAAGGATCCTTGGTTGGTGAATATTAATGCCTGATCCCAGCTTGCTCAACACCTACTTCCCTGTGTTCTATTTTGAATAAGTAGACATTTGAGTATTCTGCTGTCCACATTTGCTTTGCTGAGCTGCTGTTCTCTATGTGCAGTATTCGCTCATCCAGTAATGCTCAAGTGAACAGACTGATGCAAACAGAGGAGGGAAAGGGTTCAGAAGTGGAGAGCCACGTGGGCGAGGATGGCCTGCGGAGGGTGGTGGATAATGAGGAGGATGGGGTCACCTATAGCTATTCTTTCTTTCACTTCCATCTCTTCCTGGCCTCACTCTACATCATGATGACTCTCACCAACTGGTACAAGTAAGTAGATCTTTTGTTTTATTAAAATCGAATCATTTCAAACCAGCAAAATGTGGCTTTGTCCAAAGAGTGTGTATTTACTTCCAAGATAGTATATTGTGGTAAAATGTCCACTTTGCAACCAATAAGTAATGGTAAAATTAGGCCTAAAACAAAACTGTCAGCACATTGTTGCTCTGACATCAAAATATGTCCAAACGTTTTCAAACATTCAGTTCTTTTAAGGTGCACCCATTGCTGGTGGGTTGTGTACACACAATCTCGCTTGAAATGCATCCATGCATTATTCTATGGAGCCATGGAACTGATTATCTGGAATGATAGAGCTCCATCCAGTACCTTGACTGAGTTGGAATGCCATTTGGGATCCAGAACTAATTGTCCAGCACCTCCCCTGTTTCCCCTGCTCATATTTCCCCTACTGCAACTAATGAACCCACTGGGTGGAGGTGGCTCAGTGGGTAGGATACTTGCCTCCAGATCAAGTGGTTGTGGGTTCAAATCCTACATTCAGCACACCACCACTGGGTCCCTGAGCAAGACTGGGTACCTTAACCTCAAGTTGCTCCAGGGAGACTGTCCCCTGTAGTTAAGGAATGGAAGTCGCTTTGGATAAAAGCGTCTGATAAATGTAATGTAAATGAAATGTAAATTAACTAATTGTGGTTCTTCTAGAGCAAGCAAAGCCCTACAACACTCTACTGGATCTACTGGATTAGCATATGACCTATTAGTCTCCTGGCTGTAAAGAACATCAAGTATGCTCACATCATTATTTCACTTTTTCTCTTCTCTTTTCCCAGGCCTGACACAACCACCCAGGCCATGGCGAGCAGCATGCCTGCAGTGTGGGTGAAAATCTGCTCCAGCTGGCTGGGTCTTCTGCTGTATCTCTGGACCCTCGTAGGCCCCGTGCTCCTCTCTAACCGGGATTTCAGCTAAGCCTCCTTGTGTGAGATTTTGAAGTTTTAGCTTTTTTGGCTTTTGATGTTGTTCAACTGTTCCCGGTAAAATGAATGACAAATTATATGACATATCATATTGATCTCTCTGTGATGTTCATATTTCTGTGTCCAAACAAATCTGCTGTTGTATTTGATTTCCAGTGACTTGGTATGACAATAGGTGCTGGGTTCTTTGCTGGTGCAGTTTTAATCTAGTACACAATTATTTTAAAAAACACTACTTGTATGCCTGATTAGACAACACTACACAAACCTGATACTGTATACTTAACAACAAGGTAAAACTGCACAACTGGCCTTCCTCTTAGTGGTCTAGCCACGAATACACAAATACAAATATGCATGTTAACTGCTGCTATTAACCATCTCTACCTGGAATTAAGACACCATTGTACAGGACATTCATTCTGTAACAGGGTTGTATTTCAATATTAGTCAAGCACTTTGTCCTTAAGCAATTTCATGATAGATTGGGGCATGTGACACAGTGAGGCAGATGTCTAAACATGTGTTTCTCTCCAGACCCTCACTGGAGCCCCAAAAGAGGCAGTGTGTCCTAGAGATAAGCCTAATGTGACACACCCTCCCCCCTGCTGGGACCCTCTTGCATCCCTGTTACTGCTGAGCAGTCAGATTAATAATACTGATAATAACACTGATCTGTATTTAGGTGGTGGAGCTCATTCGGCATGTCAAAGGTGTTTGTGGGGGTGTGTTATTAGATTTAAGATAATCAAATGTTTAAAACCATGCTGTATTGTATCATGCAGTGACTCAACCATTTCACTTCTGGATAGGATGTGATTCTAGTGAACTGTAGTAGTTAGAAGCTTTGCATCACTTTGGACATTTCATTTGTTATTATTGAACATTTTTATATGTTGCGTACTTTTTTTAAGTGTTGTTTTTGGTAATTTCCCATGCCATTATTTGTACATTTTTAGTCCAAGCCCACTGATCGCTTCAAATGAAAGTAAGCTTTAAATATTTTAGACTTAAATATTGAGTACTTGTACTGTTGTCCTGTGATGAAGCTGTATTATGAATAAGAATGGGGTACTATATGAACTCAATTGAACTCTGTTGCTCAAAGTATTATGGATGTTTTTTTTGTTTTTTTTTACCATAATATTGTGAATAGTCAAATGCCTGTATATAGAACCATCATTGGAAGACTTTGATTGTGATCTTCGTAACCAAGCATGTAGATCCGTCTGGCATTTTTGCCCAAAGTGAAGTAAGGCAGTTAACATAGGCATAATGGTGCATTCTTAACATTTTATTAGCAACAACTTACAAGGTATTACTTACAAGATTTCAGTAATACTAATGCACTGACAGTGCCTTTATTGATACTCTGGCTTATCAACAACTTCCTGGCCTGAACCTGAAGACAGAAGTGCCTTCCTTTTTTTTATACCATGCATGAGTAACTATAGTAATGTTGCGCAATATTTCTGTGCCCAAACATATCATTTCTTTAGAGTAGTTCAGTACTTTTCCATCTTTCATCATTTCTTTCAATTTCTTTTTTTTTTTTTATCAAATAAACCATTGTGAAACTAATATCTGTGCTTTCGTCTGTTGTCTTGGATACCCAGCACATGCATCCGAATGTTGAAAAGTGTCGAGAGTATTTTAGGATACATTCATTGCTGACAGAGCCATTCAAAGGTGCCCACGCATCTGCTTGTATAATCTTCATAGAAAAGCATATCCAATAGAATGGGATGTTCTGAAGCAGCTGCCAATGAGCCTAAGGTTAATACCAGTTAGCTGGATAGAGCGGTGTAGTATTGAGCTCTGGAGCAGTGGTCTTCAGAGCAGTTGTTAGAGCACCATAGATGGTCCGCACTTTTATTTCATCCATATGCGGTTTGATTTGGGGTAAAGAGTGCGTTTGGCTGATGCACCTATCTAGATTGACAGTCCCATGAAGGTTTTAGTGTCTTGCTTAAGGGCACAATGGTAGAAAGTGGGGGGTTGAACCTGCAACTTTGTGGTCATCAGGTTCACAGGCAAGTGCTTTACCCACTAGGCCACTACCACCCCTAAGTAAAGTGGCCCCTTACAGTCACGTGAACACACCACAGCACACAGTGTGAAATTCTTTCTCTGCATTTAACCCATTCATCGAGTGAAGCAATGGGCTGTCACCAAAGAGGGGTGCCCAGGGAGCAGTGTGTGGGCATGGTACCTTCCTCAAAGTTGATGACAGTAGCAGTTGGGATTCAAACCATCAACTATCTGATTACAGGAGCACCTCACTAACCACTAGGCCACCTCCTTATTTAAAGCAACAACATGGACTGTCTTGAGGCTCTGAGGACTGGTTTGAAAGCCACAGCTCTGGGGTGATGGAGCTCCACCCAGTACCTTTCCTAAATTAGTCTTTAGGACACTCCAAATGTTCCTTAGTTTGTGCTCTAACCCACTTGTGAGACAAGTTCAGTGGAAAAATGTGAATTGTCTGGCGGTACCGCAGCACTGCTATGAAAACAACAACTCGGGGTGAATGAGTGACCTTCCTGATCAAGAACTAATTTTCCAGTGTCAGTGTCTGACCTCACTGATGTTCTTGAAGCTGAATGCAATCAAATTCTTACAGCAATGTTCCAACTTCTTGTGTAAAGGAGAGCCATACTCCCTGTTAATTTGATAATACCCTTGATTTTAGAAATATCATTGAGCGTTCATGTGTTTGGGCAAATATCAGCCACTTCTCCACTAGGTGGAACTGATGTGCAGCTGATAATATCTCTGATATAAAGAAGAAATCATCTGCAGCATTTTGTGAACACATGCACATACAAACAACCAAGTCTTATATGTAAATGCTCATAACTGGTTTCTTGTATTTCTGCGAGTTGTTAGTTTATTATGTTAACAGATTGTGAAAGAAATTCAACTTGGCAAAAGTTCTAAGCCTGCACTTGTAGATAAAACACAGACATGATCACTTCATTGCATTCTATTGACGTCACATATTCAAGCGTTACATACTTATCCTTATTCTACTCCTAAATTTGTGATTAAGCATCCATCATAGAATATCCATGAATCACCCTGTAGACTCAGCATTGCCCCACTACGCACAAGCAGTTATAGCACTGACGATTCTGGGCTTTCTGGCATAATACACAGTTAAAATGAGTTGCCCAGTGCTAAGATAAGAAAGCCAAACACAGGTGTTGAAATGTAAAAGATGGTTCTGTTTCAGGGGAGTGATACACAATACACAAAATATAAATGTCTACAAGCTGAAAGAGTTGTTTTGTGTGGATAGAGCACAAGGAGAGTGTTGAACATTGTGTACTTTCACCTTGGTGAGCACGGCCCCTCCAGTTAAATGTGGGTGTGCAGTTTAGGATGGGTGGGTATTGTGCACTGCATTGCTGTATAGGCCAATCATTTAAGTCCTATTTTCCTTCACACATTTTGAGTGCTGCTGCTCAGATTGATGTATTCCTGGTTCTGCTATGATTGTTTCAGCATACCACATATGTCCAGTATGGGTTGAATTAGTTAAACTTTTAATATGTTAGGTCTAATGGGCAGTAGACAGTCACACATATCTGCTGAGCTACTCTGTCCCAGCCTTGGTACCAGACACTACAGTGTTGATTTTGGCAAAACTATTGGACAACAGCATTTGGAACAATCTTTGGCCTCATATTTTTTTTCTCTTGATCAAGTCATTTTTGTTGCCAGTGCCAGAAACCTTTGGTTTCCCTTCTGTCTGGGTTTTGACTTATTGAGGCACAGCCTTGTATAGGTCAGAAGTTCCCAGAAGTATAAACTCTTTGCCACAAGAAAACAAAGCAGGAGGCTGAGGATAATGAATATGCCAGTGCCTTCCTCTGGTAACTTTATTCTTCAGCTGAGTCTTTGGGGCTGGCTAGATCAGAAGCTATGTGCTTTCCTATAAGCAAGCTTGACAAAAATGGAGTGTTCAACAATGGAGTGTTCATCAGCGCAAAAGAGTGCGAATGCCTTTTTTCTTGGGCAATTTTTTCCCCATGTGGGTTATACTAACGACATTACATCAGTGCTCTCTGTCACCTCTCTGAATTATTTTTTTTAATGTATGTATTAATTCTGTTTACACAATGTTTTTTTAAACTTTAATCTGTGCGTCGTGTTTGTTTTCAAAAATGCTGAAAGAGCCTGAAGTAACATTCTCACAATCCATTGCGGTCTTTCTCCACTTCCCAACTTTAAGTGTTTTTACATTCACAAATGATATGACTCATAGGAGGAATGAAGGGCTACACAAAGCGAAGGAAAACTAAAATAACATGATGCTGTTGCAAAAAAAAAAACCTCACTATATGTCTACATGCATTATCTGATGATATTTCAGCCCTCCATCAAGGCCTTTATGATTTTAACTTAAAAGTCATGTTTTTGCTGTAGTAAAGATTGAATATTGCACCTTTTTCCTGACAAGGACTTTTCCATTTTTGACCGCACCTCACCTATGCCTGGTGGTTTTGTTTTTGTTTGTTTGTTTGTCATACACAAGTTTTTAGCGATGGGTATTGAACATTTCAGCGGCTTTTTGGTAACTGTTTCTTTGAACAGCACCACCAAGCCTTGTTTAGTGGCCTGGTGTGCCACAGCAAATATAACATATCCTTTATCTTTGTTAACAGACCTACACATAACACTTAATTAATACATCACTGTGTTGTTTGGTGTCCTGGTACCAGATAACATTGTGGCAATTGAAAAACGAATAAGACATTATAACACTATGCATTTCTTTTTCTTCAATCTGTCAGCAAGTGTAGAAATTCTTACTCTGTAAAAACAATGGAAAAAACAGAAATTTGTCACCGTTAAAGTTTTCTCTTTTATCAAGAGAGAAATGTCAAGCTGGCAATCAAAACATAAAACTTAAGACTAATGTTCTTTGATTGAATCGTCCTCTGAACTCGCCAACACGGTCTATTCTTAATCTAAAATTGTCAAACAAAATCACTGAACCTGCTAGTTTTGTTTTACCACATGGTAGGTTTATAAAAAAATGTTCATTTCAAGGACTGCAGTCGATACACAAACCCTGCTCTAATTGTGAAATGACTGAATGCGCCTGTCAGAGGTGTAATTGCATTCTAAGTGTAAGACCCAGGCACATTGGATTACACTGCAGTATGGAGTGCAACTAATTGTGTTTGGGCACTGCTGGCACATGTGCATTGAGAACATTTACCCAACACTACCTCCCCATTAGACTCCCTGGGACCTGCCGTCACGGAGCTGGAGGGGGCTGAGGCCTGCCAGTTCGGCTCTGTCAGGTTTAAATGGTCTGATTACCAATTACACTGAGGGCTAAAAGAAGAATGTGGAACATTTTTAAGATCACTTTTTCCAAAAACTTTATGAATGATATATTGTAATCCCATCACTTCCATGGCCACAGGTGTGCAGGCCGCTCCTACAAACATTTGTGAAAGAATGGGTCACTCTCAGGAGCTCAGTGAGTTCCAGCGTGGTACCATGATAGGATGCCACCTGTGCAAGTCCAGGCGTGAAATTTTCTCGCTGTTAAATAGTGGAAACAATGGTATTATGATAAAGTGGAAGTGATTGTGAATGACAGCAACTCAACCACGAAGTGGTGCCACGTAAAATGACGGCACTTGGTCAGCAGACACTGGGGCGTATAGTGCGCAGAGGTCACTGACTTTCCAAGCCATACTTCCCCCAGTGCAATGCAAAGCGTCGAACGCAGTGGTGTAAATCATGCCACCACTCGACTTTAGAGCAATGGAGGCGCTTTCTCTGGGGTGATGAATAATGCTTCTCCATCTGGCAATCTGATGGACGAATCTGGGTTTGGCAGGTGCCAGAAGAACGATACTTGTCTGACTGCATTGTGCCAAATGTGAAGTTTGGTGGAGGGGGGGTGGTTATGGTGTGGGGTTGTTTTTCAGGAGCTGGGCTTGGCCCTTTAGTTCCAGTGAAAGGAACTTTTCTGAATTTTGGACAATTTCATGCTCCCAACTTTGTGGAAACAGTTTGGGGATGGCCCTTTCTGTTGCAAGAAGACTGTGCACCAGTGCACAAAGCAAGGTTCGTAAAGATTTTGCCGTGAAAGAACTTGACTGGCCTGCACAGAGTACTGACCTCAAACCAATAAACACACTCCTAAACCTTGTGGAGAACTGTTATAGCTGCAGCGTGAGGGCCGACACCATATTAAATCCTATATGGATTAAAAATGGGATGTCACTTAAGCTCTTATGCATGTAAATGCAGGTGAGCGAATACTTTTGGCAATATGGTGTATTTATATATTTATATTTATATTTTATACCTCAAATTACTTACATAGTTTATCTCTAAAATGTGGTGCTCATTATTTAAACTATTTACTTTTTTAGATTTGTGTTTTAGAAACATTCAGATTTGTTTTTTAATTTAAAATTGTACTTATGTTTATACTTATTGCTACTTCACTTGCACCCATTTCTTTATTTTATTTGTGTTTCAGAAAATTCCAGATTAAAAATTGGAATTTAAAATGTACTTGTGGTTTATGATTTTTGCATGGAAGCAGTGCAAAATACATTTCACTGCGTCTTGTACTTGTATGACTATGCATGTGATGAATAAAGAATCTTGAATTTGTTGTGTTTTTTCATCTATACAGATATTCCACGTAGGTGAGCATTCGTCTACTTTCTCCTCAGTGTTCTTTCTACCTCTGCACCAGCAGTGGCCATAGCAGTCTGCAGTGCACACTCTCGTTCTCTCTCTCTGGCACTTACTGCGCATGCGCGGCAGGCCTCTGAGGGGAGACTAATGTAGTTATATAACACTCACCGTGCCGGTTGTCTGCTAGAAGAGAAGCATGCAGGCAGCCCTGTTACATAAGCCTGCTAGGATCATATTGTCACCGTGTGGAGCGCTCTCACTGCTGTATTTCTGCTGCTCTTCTGACTTTCTCTCTCTCTCTCTCTCTCTCTCTCTCTCTCTCTCTCTCTCTCTCTCTCTCTGCCGAGACACTCCCCCTCAGGGAACAAAACATATTACGGCAGCTCTGAACGCAGAAGAGCAACACCGATGCCTTCCAAAGAGAGAAAACTCTGTCTAGCATTGCGTACAAAGACGCTCTGTGTTCCAAGTAAAGCTGTGCACACACAGTTCGGGAAGAAGTGGAGACAAGCATGAACCCATCTGAGCAGCTATTTTAGACAATGACCCATTCTCCCCCATGGCTCAAGCCCCCACTCCCTCACAGCTTCCCCCCTCCACATGGCATCCTGTGTGAGTCAGCCTCGCGCTGCGGCTGCCATAGCGATAGACCTGCCGCCCCCTCACTCTCTGTGGGGAGTCTGAGCAGTGGTGGCATCTGATGACAAGGCCAGAGCCCAGAGAGCCATGACTCATCACCTGAGTGCCAGGTGAACTTTACCGCACGCTGCAGGATCCCCGTGAGGCCATCACCTCCTCCTCCTCGGAGCACTGGGTGATGGAATCCAAGACGTTCATTCCATCACTTTATCTTCTTTCTGACATGCACACTTAAGTCTGCATGTCTGCATAAGAGGGGTGTAAAGCTCTGACCCGTTACAACAGGTTATGATTCTGAAAGTCTCGAGAGAACAAACACAACAAACAGATTCGAATTTCGGTCGCTGTGCCATTCCAGTGTCTTTAGAATGTTCCCCTACATTGTTCTTGAACGTTCTCTCACATTCACACTATTGCAGATAATTTCTCTTCAATTCACTGTTCTAGAATCTCCTCCTCCGCTGTTCTATGATATTTTCTTCACTTACGTTGTTGCCGTATCTTCTCCTCCACACTGTTCTGGAGTGATCTAGAAAGTTGTCAGGCATTTACACTCTTCTAGAATGCTCTCATCCACATAGAATACTCCAGAATGTTGCCTTCCATTCGCAGTGTTCTGGAATGTTCTCATCCACATCAGTGTTATCAATGTTGTCTTCTATTCTCACTGCTCTAGAATGCTTAAAATGTCATCGACACACACTGTTTGAGAATGGAAGTCAATATGCGAGAACATCATCTGTGGAAGAGGACGTTCCAGCTGTTCTAGAATGCTCTGCTACATTTTCCCTGTTCTGAACCACTGTAATTAATTCACATAACAAATCTGCTTTCATTATACTGTATTCATTCAAAATGAGTACTTTAGCTGTTTTTGTAAACTGGACAGAAGATTCTCTTGTTCTCTTTGCACTCTTTGTGTGTCCTGTCCTTTGTGGTGTTCTGATTTTTGTTCTTTGGGCTGCACCATGGTCCTGGAGGACTGTTGTTTCATTTCACTGTGTACTGTATATATGGTTGGAACTACTCAGTCTACTTGACTAGTGCTTTTCTGCTGCTGACTGATGTTCTGTGTTTTTGTGGAAATGAGGAATTGGGAGTGTACGGCCAGAGATCTCAAGCTCTGTTAAACTGATATAGTGCAGTATGATATTGTCTGAATATTAATAAAAGTTATTGGTTTGGCTTCACCACTAACACCCCTGGAGGCATTGCGAGCAATTGTTTATGAAGGCAGACCATTGTGCAAACAGAATGAAAAAACAGTATGCAATTGGAGAATAATGGTAAGTCATAATGCTTCTGTCAAGCTACCCTGCTGATGAGTAATTAGGAAAAAAGGGCTATATTTATTTACTTATTTTTTTAAATGTGATTTATTTGGGGTTTTTTTTCCATAAACAGGTTGTGGTCTCACAATAGATGTTGGAGAGAGTAATCCAACAGATTGAGAGAGAGAGAGAGTGAGAGTGAGAGAGAGAGAGAGAGGTGAGAGAGAGAGAGAGAGAGAGAGAGAGAGAGAGAGAGAGAGAGAGAGAGAGAGAGAGAGAGAGAGAGAGAGAGAGGTGAGAGGGAGCGAGGAAACAGATCCATGTCTGTGCAAGGCTGCCAAAGTAAACCGACAGCCTCTGTGCTGTGTAATTTGAGAGGAGAAAAGAAAAATCTGATCTGTTAAAAATGAGCGGACACCTAACCAGTTGGCCCAGCAGAACAAGCTTGGCTTTGGGCTTTAGATGAAGAGTAATTAATCCTGCGCCTCTTTGTGCTACGAGGGACTGTACCTGAGGCATTATTGCCGTGTTCCTGTCATGTCAGAAGTATTCGCTTCCCTGTGAAAATAACCATTAATCTGTGTCTCTGACTTGTAATCCTAGTCTTACTTGAGTATGAGTACTGATACTGATACTACCACCACTCTTGTAATTATATATATATATATATATATATATATATATAGGGGTGGGCATAGATTAATTTTTTTAATCTAGATTAATCTCACAGTAATCTTGGAATTAATCTAGATTAAAATGGCTCATTTGAATTCTGATGCTCCCCCCCCACCCAAATGATACCAAGCCATTTAAAATTATTTTTAAA
>JBBJLR010000007.1:14398794-14412565 GCA_037577145.1 Brachypetersius gabonensis
CTAACTCAGTTACTTTTTGTGAGAAGTAACTAGTAACTGTAACTAATTACTTTTTTAAAGGTATGTGCCCAACACTGATTATGGCATACATAATGTCCCTCTCTGTTATGTTGATGTCAGCCCAAATGTTGCACTCATCTCATCTATCAGAGCTAAAGAGTAGTGCTTCTGAACTGTGTCTTTACCCCAAAAGACTGAATTTGCACAACTCCTGAACACCACACAGTAAGCTGTATGCCAACAAATTGTTATCAGTTAATCATTAGCAATATCACAGCAGCTCCACATACCAACCTCAGTGCTACCACATAGCCTCCACTACCTGCAATTCAGCAACACGCTATTCACTGCACACTTCTTTTGATATGCTCAGACAACTCTGCGGCCTTATTAGATTAAATCCCGGTCTGTTAATTGTCACAAAAGTTCAGGTTAACCGCCCACAAGGTAGGAGGGGTTCTCAGTATGTTGTTTTATTAGCTGTCTACAAGTTAATTTTTTTTTTTTTTTGTAGGTCACCTTTCCTTAGCCTTCCTTCACTTGTTAACATTTGCTCACTGCCTAGTGACTTATGCGTGTTTTCACAACTGGTGACGAAACTGCTGCATATTTGCAGAGTGTGAAATGTATCCCACTGTGCCCTCTGCCTCTCCATGGATTTCATCTTAATATAAATACTTAATCGTATGTCTTTACCGTTGTTTGTCGAGAGTGAATCTATTCTTTCTGCCGTCAACATTTATCCACTATTAATAGAGTTTATGTGAAATACATGAATGATTTATCATGCTTTCCAAGTTTGCTGAAACAGTTTAGGTGACTGTTTGACTGTTGCTGGTAATTATCCTTGCTTTGTCCTCATATTGGACACACACACACACACACACACACACACACACACACACACACACAAAACCCCACAGCCATTGTATGTGGTGTGCCTGTGTACATACAGGTGATGTAATTCCTGTGGCTGTGCTCTGGGACAGGAGGAAGCATAGAAAGACACAAATTCTTCATGTTCCTGCCAGTGGCAATTAATTTTGGTCTCTTAAACACACAGAGATAATAACTGTACCACCGAGGCAAAACAAGACAGACAAGCGAACTGAGACCTATAGATATAATCCATGCCTGACCCTTACACACATGCACACAAATAGTACATATCCTGCTCACGAACTCGCCCCCTTAATTGAATATTTCATCATAGTTTTAAATACCATGTAAAAAATACCTAAACCAAAGACAGTTACAGTTATTGGATAAGAGGGCTATCTCATAAATAGTTAATAGATAATAAGTAATAGCAGCTATTGCTAGCTCATACAACGTGCCTCCACATTTGAAATCCCCTTCTCAACTATAGTAATGAAATAATGAAATTAGCTTTTTAGATAGCTCCTGGTCCCTTTAAAATGTTTAGATGTGGAATTGTACTACTATAGCAAACGGAACTAACACTATATTTTACAGCATTGCACCTTTTTACTACAGAACTACAGAAATGAGCTTTACTGCAGTGATGTGAATCAGTACTGACTTTTCAGAAACCATTTCTGTATTGAAGTACTGACAGTCAAAATTTTGCTTTATCATACTCGCTGTGTAAATTAAATAAATGTTCATATTTGTTTGTATAAAAACTTTAAGGAGCTGGTCAAGGCTGTTTCAGACTAGTACTGTGATCACTGACTGGCTGTGTGAACCTCCATCTTGGGCTAGAGGTGAAGAAGCCCCATCTTAACCATTTCTTTTTTTGTGGTTTGTTGGTGATACTGTTTTTCATAGTTTTAAATAATCAGTTTTGTTTGTTAATGCAATTAGAATTACAGTCAAGTAATAAAGTAATGTAATAAAGTTACATTCTAAGAGCACCCACATAAAGTGAAAAACAGTGTAGTGAAAAAAATCAAATTTTTGTCAAATCAAATTTTTGTCAAAAATGCCAAAAATGCCTATTTTTATAGTGTAAACCCTAAATATGCCCCCAAATGTTCTCCCAGAACGCTTTAATGTCATTTTAAACTCAGTTTAATGCATTACCCTTAAAGATAAAAGGTAATGGTAAACCCATATTCGCCTTTTAATTTAAAGTCCCCACCGAGATATGCAACTCGGAAGTATTGGGACACTATGGCGAGGTGAATAGTTTTCGGAGAATAAAACCGGATCTACTGGGGCTAAAAATACAAATGAGGGCTCCTTGGAAATGTGGAGTTTGAAGTTTCTGAGTGCTTTCCCCATCGAGATATGCAACTCGTAAGGTCGCGGGACAAAATTATTGGGACATTTACACGTAAAATTGTGGGAATTTCTGCATAAAACTTTGAGTTTGGTTCTCAAAAAAAATTGCATGTGACTGATTCCACGACTCCTCATCCACATAAACCTGGAGGATTACTGAATGTGCAGTGAAACTGATGACAACCTTGTTTGATGAATTTTCCTCTTTGAAAGAGAGGGAGAACGTAGGGGACCTACTTTCTAACAACTGCCTTTGACCTAAACTCTGAAGACGGCAGGGGGAGAATACACTAACTCTGTATACTTCTGTTATGACAAGGATAGAAGTCCTGATTACATTATCAAAACAGCTGGTGGACTAGTGGTTAGGAAGTTGTCCCTGCGATCAGAACATTGTAGGTTCAAATCCTAGGACTGCTAGTGGCACCACTGAGATACTCTTGAGCAAGATACTGTACCCACACACTTCTGCTTCACTTGGTGAATGGGTTAAATGCTGAGAAAGAATTTCATTTTGTTTACATTGTGTGCTGTAGTATGTTCACGTATGACAAAAATGGACACTTTATGCTCTTCACTTTAAATGTTTAAATAAATCACACAATAAGAAATACATCATTGTCACATCGAATCCAAGTTACATCGTCTTTTAAAAGATTACATTTTTATAGCATATTTTACCCCATTTGAAAACAGAAACTGCCTTGTCCGTTACATGAACAAGTCATGAAGAATTGGCCAAACTCTCATTAATATTTCTTGTTCATCAAACCGTATTCACAGTCTTTGTCCTTTGGCTTGTATGTTACAAGGTCTTTCCACTGACTTTGTCGTTAAAGCAGTAACTGCTGACTGTAGGACAAACAAGCATAATGAGATAACTGTAACTAAACAGAGTGTCTGCTGAGGGGAACTCTGGTGTTCCTCTGTTGTCATTCAGTTCTTGTTGTTATTGTTGTCCGTGAATACAGCCTGCTCAGGTGTTTTTCTGTGCTTTAATTATATCTTTTTATGTAAATGTTGGACGGAAGCAATAGCTTCCATGTTCCTCCTGAAGCTATGTGCTACTGTCTGTGTGTAATTTAGGTCAGGAGTCTAGGCAAATGCTGTGCGGTCTTGTCGAACATTATTTGGCCCGGGCCCAGGGGAGTGTTGGCTACTTCTGCTGATGAGGATAGCATTTCCTTGTCTCTAGTACCAGACTACAGACTACTGATAATCACTGACTTTGGCTTACCAAAAATAAGTGATGCTAATGCAGATGGTAAACAACGGTGTAGTAGTGAAGTTTAAGAAATACAAAATCGTCATTGATTAGTGTTTTGTTCTTTCTGTATTTCCTAACACTTGTCTTGTGTGTGGTTAGCTGGAGCAGGATGATTTGTTACAATGTTTCCCCACATCGACGATTTTGCTCCGAGATAATGAAAAGGGTGGGAAAAGAACTCCCTCGGGCCCTTTGTTCTAAACTGTTATGACGGCTTGGATGTCTATGTTTACGATATGTGCCACTCATTTGTGCAACATGGCAGAGCATTGCCTTCTTGCATACCACAAGTATGTCTCTAGAAGCTTGTTTCATTTGACTGGCCCAAAACACTCTCCTTTGTAATTAGTGGCAGTTCTTTGTAGCATGAGCCATTATGTTTGAGGTTTCACTGCAGAATGAAAAAAAAGTGCTCACAGGTAAGCATGTAATACTGGGCATTAGCCTGTGTATCTCTATTGGCTTTTATGGGCTTTGTATGACCAGTCATTAGCTTAGTGTACCCGAGTAAGTTACAATGTGTAATTAGACTTTAAGTAAAGTTTTTTTTTTCATAAATATTGTCAAGTATGTGGGTGTATTGCAGTACTCCACTGATTCCTTCTAGTGAGTTATAGTGATTGGTTAGAACAGTCAAGACATCAGGTAAACAAAAATGCTTTCTTTCTGATTAAACAGGATGTCTCCATATACTCTGTATCTATGAGATCATGTGTATCTGCATGTGTGTTTGTGCTTGGCTTCTCCCCGCTTTTGCCTTATTTAGTAGCGCGATCAGAGTGTGTCAGATTTGGGTGTGTGTGTGTATATGAAAGAACAAGTGAGACAAGGAAGGCTTAGCTCAGCAGTCAGCCACAGACATACTCCGTCTGTTTCACTATTCATCTCTCCCACAAATACTCTCTGCTCTCTCTCACTCTTTCTCTCTCTCTCTCTCTCTTAATCCATCTGTTTCTTAAAACCAGTGGTACCTGTCTGCCTCCGTCCCTGTCTTTCTTGTTATTCACCTATTTGTAACCTCAGCTCCCTTTTCTGACTGCTGTGATGTGTTTTCACATTCTTTTCCTCATCATGCTTTATCCATCTCCCTTCTGCATTTTATGTCCCTGCTTCAATGGCGTTCATGAGATATCCTGCTGCCTGAGATGTGTGCTCAGAGTGAACTCAATGGGAGGGAGAGCTTAAGCGAGTCTTTGACTGGAATCTCCTCGAGACGTGTGGAGAGTCAGAAGCAACAACCCGAGTAGCAGACACCACTTGTGAAAAGAATCCCTTGCCACTATGTCATTAGAAAGGGCTCCAGTGACTCCCCAGTGCTCTGACAAGATTCTCAGCAGACTGCAGATGTGCTGTGATATCCTTTCTCTTTACCGAAGGGGGTGGGAACAAGATGAACTGACTGTATGTCATCCACAGCTCTGACAATAACATGAACAATGGAGGGACCACTAAATTCAAATACATCTCATTTTGATGCTTTTTTCAATACAGCAAAAATGAGAAGTAGCCATCAGCATGCTTTATATCAGCATGCTAATGTTTCTATTTTCAGTGTATTTTAACATTCAACATACAAGTACAATATTTGCTATTTGGGCTTCACAGAAGCTTTAAAGAGGTAGCCATCTAAGTGTTAGGGGATTATTAGGAGATCGCAATTTCGATCTGTGGCGGGGAGTCAACTCAAGTACAAAATTTATGGCTACAGCTAAATATCGCTACCAAAATAATGTATTAACTACAATTAATTTAATGACACTTAATCTTACAGTTCAACCTGTAAAAAAGATAGAATGAGCAAATGTTAACTATAAATGTTAAACTACAGCATAGTAAATATAAATGACACCTTTCAACTATTTAAAATTTTAAAGGTTAATCCTGCAAACGTGCTCATCCAATTACGTGCTGAGTTTGTGTGTGCTTGCTTTTGTGTGTGTGTGTGTGTGTGTGTCTGCAAGCTTATCTTTTCGCTCCCGTGCCACAGTTCTAGTGGAAGCAGAGCGCCTGTATCAGAGCTACCTTCCTCAGCCCTGTGTCAGTGGTTACATAACTGTGCACTCTTCAGTTGCTGCTCTCTGCAGCTGTCTGCCTGGCTGCCAGCAACAAGAGTGCTGCCAAACACAGAAAGAGATCACACATCAGCGCTGTCCAACAGAAGCCGGCTGTCACTTCACAGGCCTCTGTACCTACACCTGATCTGCTCAAACCTGAAATCTGGTCTGCAAATGGTGTCCTAGATACCTGTTTCACCAGCGGTCTTTTGAGTTTGTTTGCACTCTCTTTTACCGCTGGCATTTCACAAAGCCAATGTGTTTAAAGCAAACGGCAACTACACTCTGTTCATTTAATGTCCTTCATCAGTTCAGATGCTTCATATTCAATCAACATCATATGTAATAGTTCCACAAAGCTCTGACTAAATAGTACCCTGAGATGTACAAAAGCACATGTTATTGTGCTTGTCCTCTGTCTGTTCTTTTACTGTCAGCGATTCCTTTGGCACAGTTAGGTTTGGCCCCTGAAAGCAAACATTCACGATGAGTTTCAACATAAAGCAATTCATTCTTCTTGAGTCGCTGTCACAGTGGAAATCCATTTGATACGCCTTGTTATGAATTCTGCTGTATAAAAAAAGTTCACTAGTTCACTCATGATCATAAAAAATGCTTAAAGATCCCATATCTTAGAGCTTAATTGATTTCCCATATGAATAAAATAATAGTTTATTGTCTTCTGAAGAAGAACTTATTTCCATGGGTGAGATATGGCTGTTCCATGACACAAAATGTAATATGTAATTTCTGTCACAAATTGGACAGTAATATACTTCCAAGTCATACACTAGTCCACAAACTATGTATATTAAAACAATATTTATACTGTAGTACAGTAAGGTTGGGCAACGGAGAGCAAGAGCAAGAGTCAATAATCTTGGATTCTAAAGAGAGCACAGTTGCAGGACGCAATATGGGCAAAACTGAATCTTTATGGTTTCGGTATGTATCATAATACTGTGAACAGACTTTTTCTCAAATGGAAAATTTGTTTTAAAATTTTGAAAATTGTTTACAGTTACAATTACTGTGAAGATTTAATGCAACAAAAACTATTTTTCAACATTATCCTTAAAATCCAAACTGATGATGAAGCGCACAACTGTTATTTAAAGACAAGCCTAAGTACATTATACTACTCCTAGACTGAATATAAATTACTTCATCATTTGAAGACAGCTCCTTGTATGCAGAAACTTGTTACTTCCATCCAGCATGTGCTTTATAGTCATATGTGGAGCCTTGTAAAAATGCCAGCTCCAGTGAGGTCCAAGTATGAATCTGACCCTTCTGTGTTTCACAGACCCTCCTGGTTGACAACCTTACCTCTAATGACTCACTTTCATGTATCTTGCCTGTAGAGTTACTCTCACTGGGCCTGTGTGGGTCCGTGTCTATGAGTGCAAACGTTACATTCTCAAGCAAGTTGTGCACTTATTCGTGGTATGACCGTGATTTCAAAACACGTCCCATATGATTCATTTTAAATGGTGTTCTGAATAGAGCAGATGGTTATCTAGTGGTTAGGGAGTTGCCCCTGTGATCAGAAGGCAGTGGGTTTGAATCCCTGGACTGCCAGTGGCACCACTGAGGCACCCTTGAGCAAGATACCATCCCTACACACTGCTCGCTGGGGGGTTAAATGCAGAGAAAGAATCTCGTTCTGCCATCACTATGTGCTGTAGTGTCTTCATGGATTACAAATGGACACTTTACACTGTGCTTTATACATGAATGAACCGGTATGCAAACTATTACTACATACTGTACATCAGCTTTGTAAAATTGGTACTCATCACTGTAGAATATACTCAGCTTTACAGGCCATTACATATACCTTTCCTAGCCAGCCGCATCCTACCCTGTGGCTTTTTAACCTTGCATAATTCTTGCCAATACATTGAATGCAGAACAGACTGGAAATCTGTAGGCATACTTATCATATTATGTAGTCATTGTCTAGTCTGAACTTCACAGTGCCTAAAGCTGTTTTTTGTGACTGCTGCAGCCAGGTAAGGTCATCTAAAGAGCAGATAATTTTAGAAGTGTTTAATTATGAATAAAGGAGTTGTTTTAGAGAAGAGGCTTGTATTGCTTAAATTTAAGCAGCCGTCCACCTGAGCAAGATTTAGTTCTGTACTGGGTATAGATTAAAGGACATGAGTGCCTGTTGGGCTGTGGATGGGGGCTTATTAGGAGATACTGGAATTTTAATTCACATTTTATTTATAGTCATTTTTTATGGCCATGTTATGTCTGCTTTAAGTGAGAAGTATATAGCCTTTATTCATTTGTCTTTATAAAAGAGGATTTCACATATGTGATATGTGTTTGTTTATATCAATGTGTGGAAATAGTTATGTACCCCCTTGTCCATCCACGCATGCCCAAGCTCATACACACCATTTCAGACTGAGTGGACTGCCTGGCTTTTGTCCAGATTATACCGTCCTGCCAGACAAAGGGTGGGCAGAGGGCCAGGCTTGCTATGTTTCCTAACCAAGCAGTCTTCATGCTTTGGATTTTCTCAACATTTTACACCAATTTAAACTCTAGTTGAGGAGCAGTGCCTTGTTCTACATATCTGAATATGATCAACAGACTCTCTAGGCATGTTTTTTTCTCCAGGCATTCTGTTGCTAAAAGAATCCTTGAACATAGCCTTATATTTCAGTATAATCATGATACTACTTTCTACTGCAGATCCTTATGACTAACTGCTGGTTAACTTTACAGATGCTCCCTCACCCCCATTTTGGAATCGCTAGCTCATTTTCTCAAGTTATCCAAGATCCAGTAATGGCTTCCATTACCCTACACTATGCCTAAGTGGTATTTCTGCAGAGGGAAATTATCTGACAAACAAACACCCACTCATGTCACTGCTCTGCTTCTCTCACCGTTCATCTCACTGTTGCTATTGCTGGGCTGCAGTGCACAATTTTAGCTGTTTCTGGAAATGCATTTTTAAGACAACATACTAGCTGATCCTGTGGAACTGATGTTACCTTCATGGAGCTCATAGAGCCTGATGTTATTGATATGGTCTCTGCACACATGGCTTGTAATTAAGTTCCAGGCTTACCACTGCTCCCCTCCCCATAAATACACAAGCTGTCTTATTCAGGCCTTTCACAGTGCCTACTGGACAGTGCTTACTCTACGCTGCTACAGCCCCACTGGTATAGCCCTTTGGTATAGCCCCTTGGAGCCTAGAAGAGGCCTCTACGTACCTTGTGCAGCTTTCTGACACAAGAAACGCAGCTGCTATTAAGAATGGAAGCAATTTCTCAATGCATTGATTGCAAATTAAAATATGGTGTCTATTTCTCATAATAGACATGGTTCTCAATTTTCATTGCTACTATGTTTGGTGTTGATTAAAATGAAAGAAGGGAGATGGTGCAAAACAGGACCCTCTGGCTTGGAGTCTGATAATGTATTTCAGGCAGGATGCTAATGAAGTTATAAAGAAGGGTATGAAAGCAATTGTCATGCCAGGTTCACTGCTATGGTTAAACTTGTCTCTATGTCTTTGTGCAAAGATTAAAAGTAAGCTTTCAAAAATGAAGCAAAAAGCCAGAAATATAGACTCACAGACTAACCAGTAACCATGGAAACACACTAAAGTCTGCAGTAAGTCTAATAGGCAAAGGGCGGATGTTCAGGACCCAACTTTTCCCCTCTCATTAAAAACAAACTGGCTCAGCATAAAAAGGAGCTTTTTGGCATGAAGTCTGGCTCTTCTGGGTACCTGAGGGAACCTGACTAAGTTCAACACCAGTGCCATTGCTTATTTCCTTCTGCTTTGAAGAGTGGGTCAAATTTTGTACTGTGCAGAATGAACATACAACATATTAATCGTATTTCTTAATGTTGTGGTGTGTGCTGTTGTTTTAGGGGTTTCTCCTGGTTGTGACCTTCTCCTGTGTCCCCGTGTGTCTGCCCCGCCAATGGTTCCTTGTGCAGAGGAGTAGTAATGACATCACTATTTATAGTAGTTGTAGTGGTAATTTGTAAGGATCTCAGAACAGACCTAGAATAACACTTTGCTGTCATATGTTATTCTAGGTTTTCATTGATGCTATAATGGTATGTCATTACAACCACCTAATGCTCCAGCATGTCTTTAAATACTGAAGGGCAAAAGACCTTCTTGTTCCATCTTCCTGTTTCTGCTGGGAGGACAATTTTATTACAGCTTAACTCTAAGCCTAACTGTCCATTTTCGAAACTGACTAGTGGCGGAGCAGCTGCTCTTGCTTTGCATTAATACTCATAATACAATCAGTATAACATCACCAGTCTTTCCACTGTTGCTGTGGAAAATGAATCCATGCTCTCTAGTTGTGTTCATCAGCTTGGAGTCGGGCTTGGAGCTGTGTATTATGAAGCTTTCTGTCACCCAGCAATGAATTGGCCTATTTTGTTTACACTCTTTTCCATGCTCAGTAGAATGCAGAGTTGCAGTTTACATTCTGTGTGTTAGACACTGTCCTACAAACAAACAGAAGCTTTTCAGTTTCACTGTAGAATTAGTGTTGTCTTTCAGATGATTGCTTATGACTTAGCTGCACTCTAAGGAAGCATGTGAGCACAAAGTAGTTGTTCAACAAAATCAGTGTACATTGTCTGTATAAGCAGTGTCCTTTTTAGTATGCGCCTGATGATGACTTTCTTTATCTGTCTGTTTACTTTAGAATCTAGAAGCTTACCTTGCTCTAAGCTTTCTTTTATCCAAACTTACATAATGCTGGTTCTGTGTGACAGCTGCTAACAGGCACCAGCAGAAGAGGGTGGGGTGTTTGGGTACACTCATTATTTACTCCATACACATTCTACCCTGTGTCTTCAGTCAGAGCCACTGTGCTGTGTCAGCACTCTGGGGAGGAGAGCATGAGGACCACAGTGCTTACTCACTACACTGTTTAATATTTTGCATAATTGCCTAAACCATTGTAATATGGTTAATAGCACTGCATTCCTCTGTGAGGGGGGATTACCATACCCCAGCTCTGATTGGCAAGTGTGGTGGCGAATGATGGGGGCATTTAAGGGCAGTGGGGCGAATTGCCAGAGACTTGAACTCTTGGGGCCACTGTTCCTGGCAAATCTGAAGGCTGACACCATATTTCATTCTGATATCAGTGGTCCCCAAGGAGGGGGTCCATATGACCCCAGGCAGCTGAGTCAGCTGGTGTCTTTTTTTCTTAATCTATCAATCTATCTGTCTTTCTATCTACACTAAGTTGGCAATGTATCAGGTACACCTTAAATATACCTTTGTCAGGTAATCATTCACAGTCCCCTTCTCGCCCAGTGTTTATTCTTAAAATCAAGGATATGAGCAGAAAGTTAATATGTTGAATCTGGTTAATTATGTAAGTATAGCGGTACTAGGGTGTTGCTAAAACAGGGAGCCTCCTATCTGTTTGTTGGGTGAGGCAGTGTATGAGGACAAGATCAGATCTTGCTGGCACCGCTAACTCGGATGGTGATAAAAATTCTGATGGTGATGAATAAATAATGATCCCAGCCCTTAAATATATTTTAAATATAATGATTGCTTCTTTGTATATTTAAGAAATGCAATGAATGTTAGCACAGTGTGTCCCACAAATAGTGCTACAACTGTGGGTGTGTTTACTGGATTGACTGACATGGACTAACTTTGGCCACGACTGATATAACCTGGGTTATCCATGATGGACTCGGCCCCAGTCTTCTAGTTCTGACAAAGCATTACTGTTCAGCTTTCTGTCATAGATAACCACTCAAGTACATAGCACCTTGCGAATGAACAAATAAGATCAAGAAGTACGTCTGTGTTTGTGTGTGGGATGAGAGCCAGAGGCAAGGTTGCAGTCTCGTTGGATCAGGCTGAGTGTGTCTCTCGCTCTCAGTGGGGGAGCTATGGGGGCTCACACTACTCATTGGCTGAAAGCCCGTTGGGCTCTGCTTCCATCCACACACTGCTCAGAAGGTTAGATAGGTGTAGGGATGGACAAAATATCACATTGCAACTGCTGAATGTGACTGCAATACACCTTGCCATATATTAAAAATCAATGAGTGAGTCTATCATTTACTGTCCCACAGCTTTTCTGACCAACGATATATTGTGCAGCCTCAGTTATGAGTTCTTTCCTAATGTTCTGTTAATGTGGCTTAAGCTATTCTTTCTTTGATGATGGCATTTTTTATTCTGCTTCCCAGGAATTTCTGGCCTCATAAGCGTGAAAGTGAGACAAATGGCAAAGTAAGGTGTTCACCAATAGTGATGTTAAAGTTAGTGGTTTTTATGACTTGCACCCAGTAGTCCCATTATTTGAGTCAACCTACCTTGTCTGACCTCCAAAAATATTGGTTAATCAGTGACTCGTACCCGCCCCGCAATGTTTCTCTAAATGCTGCTTTGTCACTTTCCGTGCCCCCACCTGCACATTTTCTTAATAAGCTGACTTAAAACTGCTCTACGCTTATGGGTCATCCCGCACATCATTTACACCCATTTATCTCAGCCTCCAGCTTTTGTCTTTCTGTGTGGTACCACAAAATTCCTTTAGCTTTTAGCTACATTCAGCTATAAGGATGATTAATGGTATTGCTGGAATCTTCACTTCATTATATTTCTGGGAGTTCATTTGTCACAATGCATGTGAAAAGCAGATGCATTTAATCAACTGTTGACTCATAATGGTATACGGTAAACCCTCATTATTCGCGGGGGTTACGTTACACGAGCACCCATGTATAATCAAAAACAGCGTTGTTGTGTTTTGGTCAAAGAAATGCCTTAAAATGCCTATTTTAATAGTGTAAACCCTAAACATGCCCCCAAACGTGCTCCCAGAAGATTTCATTAAATCTCAGTTTAATACATTACCCTTAAAGAAAATGTAAAGGTAAACCCGAAGTTTAAGTCACGAACGAGAGAGAGGCACAGAGAGAGCGAGAGAGGGTAAGAGAGAGCGAGAGAGAGAGAGAGCGAGACAGACAGAGAGAACGCGCGCTCCGGAAAAGTCACGAATTAGAGAAAGACAGACAGACAGAACGCGTGCACGCGAGAGAGAGAGAAAGAGAAACAGAGAGAGAGACAGACAGAGAGAACGAGCGCACGCGAGACAGAGAGAGAGAGAGAGAGAGAGAGAGAGAGAGAGAGAGAGAGAGAGAGAGAGAGAGATTGCATATGCGAGAGACAGACAGAGAGAGAGCGCGCGCGCGAGAGAGAGAAACAGAGAGAGAGAGACGCGCTCTCCGGAAAAGTCACGAAGGAGAGAGCGCACGAGAGAGAGATACATACAAAGAGAGAATGAGTAAGAGAGAACGACAGAGAGAGAGAGAAAGAGAGTAAGAGAGAGGTTTAAAGTCCATGCACAGGGAGCCAGAAGTACTAAAATGAGTTTTAAAAAAACATACTGCCAGAAAAAAGGAAAAAAAGCAGAGAATATTTGCAGGTTGCGCATTGTTTTGAATATTTCCGTGTAAAACAATCAGATTCGTTCTCGAGAAAAAAAGCATGTGACTGGATCCGTGAGTCCTGATCCGCGTAAAACTGGAGGTATACTGTACATACAGTGGAGGAAATAATTATTTGACCCCTCGCATATTTTGTAAGTTTGTCCAATGACAAAGAAATGAAAAGTCTCAGAACAGTATCATTTCAATGGTAGGTTTATTTTAACAGATAACACTTCAAAAGGAAAATTGAAAAAATAACTTTAAATAAAAGATAGAAATTGAGGGAAATAAGTATTGGAACCCTCTAACAAAAAAAGAATTAATACTTAGTGGCAAAACCCTTGTTTGCAAGCACAGAGGTCAAATGTTTCTTGTTATTGATGACCAAGTTTGCAACCATTTTAGGAGGAATTGTGGTCCACTCCTCTTTGCAGATCATCTCTAAATCACTAAGGTTCATTGAGGGAAATAAGTATTTGAACCCCTACCAACCATGAAGAGTTCTGGCTCCCACAGAGTGGTTAGACACTCCTACTCAATTAATCACCCTCATTAAAGACACCTGTCTTAACTAGTCACCTGCATAAAAGACACCTGTCCACAGAATCAATCAATCAAGCAGACTCCAAACTTTCCAACATGGGAAAGACCAAAGAGCTGTGCAAGGACGTCAGAGACAAAATTGTAGACCTGCACAAGGCTGGAATGGGCTACAAAACCATTAGCAAGAAGCTGGGAG
>JBBJLR010000007.1:14432278-14462175 GCA_037577145.1 Brachypetersius gabonensis
CACACACACACACACACACACACACACACACACACACACACACACACACACACACACACACACACACACACAAGCATTACTAAGCAAAAAGTGTCCAAAGCATATTGTATGTTAATGTGTATCCATCCGAAGCACTGATAGTCAGGTGAAACATGAAATGACCTTGTGTCCCCTTTCCAGCTGGTCTTTTAAAAAGCCTTTGAGACGTATTGTCTTAGATCTACAGCACCATCTATTGGACAAACCTCTTTTGGGTTGTTTTAAACACTTAATTGTCCTTTCTTCAGTGTTAAACTGGCCGTTATATATCCGATTGTGTTAGTAAGTTTACAAATGGAAGACTTTTATCTTAAGGTAGTCTGAATTTTAAAATGAGGCACGGAGGGACAGTGTTTAAATGTTAGTGGCCTCAAAGGATTTGGGTTATGAAACTGACATTTTTTTAGTGAAGACCTGTAGCATGTATAAATATATGTAGCATATAATATGAAAAGAAATGCCACTGACTTTGTAACACTCTAATGGGAACATTTGCAAACATATTTTCTTTACTATTATGCATTGATTTATTTCAATGTTTAGCCAAGCATTTTTCATGAATGTGGCAACTTGGGCTCATTCATACAATGTCTACTGTCTGCAAGCCCTTATATTCAGCATTCTTTTGAAGTTTGTCCTAGAATCTTAATGGAACAAACAGTAATGCTCCTATAAATACCTAACCTCTTTATAGTTTAAACAAGCAAATGAAATTAGAAAAGACATTTCAGGAAATAAGCTATTTAATATGCCTTAGTTTTCTTTTTCTGAAGTGTAACAATGACTCTTTAGGTTTCTTCACTGCTGTGGAAAACGTTTGGTCTGTGCTGTGAGAGACGATTTTGAGTTCAGATTTGATAATACTAGCTTTAAACCAAGTTAAATCTTTTTTTAGAATTCTAGTGTTGAGTATGTAACAGTGATTCATCAGACGGCTCTCTTAAAGTGTTTTTTTTTTTTTTTACTTATTATCTACTTCATGTGCACTGGAATTGTTTGTGAATGTGTCATGTTTTGAATAATACATACGTTTTACAGAGTCAATAATAGTACTTATTTAGAAAAAATAACCAGATCAAATTCTCAAAAGCATTACAGAGGGCATTTCAAAATCCTGTATACATTGTCTCCTTTTTCAGTTTTGTGTAGTAATAGACACTATTTCTGTCTAGACAGTATACTTGCTGAGCACGACTCCTATGTTTCACAACAATACTGAATAAACAGTTCTTATTTAGGGTACATTTACAGCTCACTTACCAAAATTATGCTGTGTATACGCAAGAGATAAACAGTGATTAACGCTAATTCTGGATCTAACCTCTTGTTCTGTGAGAATTATGGTAGAACAATACCTAAATAGTCTGTTTCTGTTTTTTTTCTACAGGGCCACTGAAGTGCTGGTTTGTGAAAACCTGGAGAACAGAGACAGAAGGGCTTAAAATTTTGATCTTGTTTCTGTGGAGAAAGTAGCTCAAAACATCCTGTGCATTCCATTGCCAAGCTCCATTGCCAGAACTTAGTCCAAAGGAGTGACACAATGATGAACTCTGCCAAGTGTAATTCTGGACAAGAGAAAGGAAGCATGAATTTTGGCACAGAAATAATCATTTAGAATATTTTGTACATAATTCATAAATCCTCTGCTACTTTGTTCACAATGTTTCTGTGCCCAGGTAGATCTAAATGGCCTTGTGGTTAAGACAATAATGTTGAGGGGACTAGTGCTCATAGAAACTTTCCCAGTGTATCCATAAGGCCTCCTCCCCACATTCTATGGAGGCAAAGAAAAGCCGGCCGGCCGATGGGGAGCGGTCTGGTAGACAACAGCAGCCACTGTCTGAATCTTCTATTAGGGGTAGGTTGCCTCAGCCACAGGAACAGCCTACCTCACAACCAATCCATGAATCACATGACCACCATCAGCATAAGCAGCCAAAACACAGTGACATGCTCCAAAGACAGCAGCAACAGCAGTCTCAGGTGCAGGAATCATCCTGGCAACTTCCAGATGCCCCGGGTCCTTCTGGAGGCAGCTACTCTTCATCCCTTCCTGAATCCTCTAAGCAAGTTTCTCGTGTTCCGAGGACTTCATCTCAGCCCAGCCAGGAATTACAGGAAAGTGCACCATCTAGACGGGAACGTAAGCCCCAAAAACCAGGGAAGTATGTGTGCACCTACTGTGGTCGACCATGTGCAAAGCCCAGTGTCCTCCAAAAACACATCCGCTCCCATACAGGAGAGAGACCTTATCCTTGTGTCCCTTGTGGCTTCTCTTTTAAAACTAAAAGTAATTTGTACAAACATCGTAAATCACATGCCCATCAGATAAAAGCTGGCCTGGCATCTAGCCGTGAGGAGCACAGTTTAAGTGGGGTTGAGACTGGAACAGTGGGAGATGAAGTAGAAGAAGCAACAGAAGCAGAAAGCACAGATTCTGAGGATGAGACTGGTCAGCGTCGACCATCTACCTCTCAGGACAGGCCAGCTCTGAGGAAAAGTTCCAAGGTCGAAATGTCATTCTCAGAAGAAGGGCCAAGAACAGAAGACTCTCAAGCAGTCAAACAGAGGTTAGCTATGCGACTCAGTGAGAGGAAACGAGTTCCTATGACCTCACCAGATGAGACCCCATCATCCTCATTGGGTCCTGGTAGTAAGGGCAGTACTGAATCTGGCTACTTTTCTAGCTATGGAAGTGCTGAGCTTTCCCAAGTCAGCCCTCCCAATGCCAATGTTAAATCTTATGCTGAAATTATTTTAGGAAAGTATGGACGATTGGGTCAGCAGCAAAGAATTCCACACCAACAACATCAGCCATCATCTTCATCATCATCTGTCAGTCAAGAGGAAAAAAACATTCCTTTCACAGTGCCTAAGACACAAGTCATTGAGCACATTACAAAATTAATTACTATAAATGAAGCTGTTGTTGCTACAAGTGAAATTGATAGCGTCAAACCAAGACGTTCTTCTCTCCCCGGGAGAAGTAGCATTGAGTCCCCTAAGTTTTCCTTACCCAAAGATCCTTGTGCTTTTGATCCAAAGGGAGTAGGCCCAAGTGGCAATACAGAACAGATTGCATTCAGTAGTTTTGCTGCTGAAAGGCAGAGTTCACAATTAGCTGAAGACACACCCGCCGATCAGTGTTCAGGTGCTGTTCTTCTGAGAAGTCAGTCAGTGCCGTCCTCTGGCGGCCAAGATGAGCCAGCTAGCACATCTTCACATAGCTTTTGCCACAGCCATTCTTTCGATGAACAGCAGGCTACAGCAGCAGAAATGAGGGTTGGTCATCATCATCGAATGTTGAGACGACAGCCTGCTATTGAGATGCCAGTTGGAGCTGACCTTGTATCGGAAGCTGGTCCGTCTGCTTCGAAATCTTTAACCAAATCAGGGTGGAAATGTGAAATGTGTGGCACTCTCATGAAGAAACAGGGCAGTTATGCAGCACACAGTGCTGTCTGTGTGAATAAGCTTTCACAAAAGCATCAGAGTGAGAAGCAAGGCAGTGCTGTTCGAGAAGATCGGCCACGAATGATGCACTATAAGTTCAAGGCAATGGCTATGGCTATGCGAAAGAGGAGAAAAGAGGAAAGTCTTGAAGAGGACCCTCCCAGCCCAGGTCCAGCATCTGTGTCCTTTAACATCCAACCAACTGCGTCAGTGATAGACACTAAAACTGATTTTCAGGGTTTTTCAGGCCCTCTTTCACAAACTGAGCCAGAAAAAAGGGGGACTTATAAAGAAATCTCTGTAATCCAGCACACTAGCTCCTTTGAAAAGCAGGAAAGCATGTCCTTAGAGGGCCAGGAATCAGAATTTGAACATGAACAATCACAAGAGCCAAAACAAACCTCCATATCCAGATTAGTCCGACAGCCCAACATTCAAGTTCCAGAGATCCTGGTGACAGAGGAACCGGATACTGAGATGGTCTCACCTACAGCAAGTACATCTGTCCCCAAAGAAATAGAAAAGGAGGAGTTTCAATGGCCTCAGCGTAGTCAAAGTCTGGCTCAGCTTCCCGCAGAGAAGCTGCCTCCAAAGAAAAAACGTCTTCGTTTGGCAGCCCAGTCTTCAGGAGAATCTAGTTTTGAATCAGTCTCTCTGCCACGCAGCCCTAGCCAAGAGAGTAATGTTTCCCATACCTCCAGTAGATCTGCATCTTTTGATGAATCAGGCAAGACTGATTCTGAGATGCATACTGGTGCATGGAGCTCCCAAGGGTCCCACATGTTAACTGTACCAGGTCCTTATCAGCATCATCATTCTCATAGGGAAATGCGCCGATCTGCCTCAGAGCAGGCTCCAGCAAGTCCACCACATCCTGCCCAAATTGTGGAGACTAGAAGTAAGTCATTTGACTATGGATCCCTATCTCCAAAACCGACTTTAGTTTCTTGGAAGGAGAGGCGAAAATGTCTCTTGGTGAAGCATGCAACCCTTGGGAAGCCTGATCAAGAAGACTCGTCCAGTAGTTTTCAAAGTAATCCAATTGTGTGTCAGTCCTATCCTGGATGCCCTGCTCTGTCAGCTGCACAGCACAGACCAAGTAACATTTCTAGTCTTAACCCAGAGAATTTAGACAAAACTCTGCAGCTCTTCCAAACCCCTTTCCCTCTTCCAGCTGCAGTTTACCCACTGACTAGCCCAGATACTTTTTCAACAAGACAGCTGACTAGATTCCTGCCAGTCACAACAATATCTGACGTTCTTTCTACTCATATGTTTCATCAGGCCCTCATACATACAGTACCACCTCCACTTCATCCAAGACAGTTACATTTAGCAGAGCGCCTCGTCCTACCAGTTCAACCCTTTCCAACTTTGCTTCCTCTACAGTATTCAGCTAGTGGTCTAACCATTGAGGTTCCCTCAGGTCCTCCTGTCAGGGAATCTGGATCATCTCCTTCAGCTGTACTTAGTCCAGTTTCCTCATATCACCAAGTTGTCACCCACCATCAACCTCGCCCCATCATTGCTACATGCCTTGAGCAGCTTACACCAGTGGTCTCCCTTGTAGTGCCAGTCCGCTTACAGACTCATATTCCTACTTATGCGAATGCCATGTACACAACCATCTCACAAATTTTAGCAACAACACGACCTCAGCAACCAATTTGCTGCACAGCCATGGTCATTGTCGGAAAGCTTGATGGCAGAAAGCTTCAACGCTCCTATCTTCGACTCCCCACCACTGATCTCAAAACCTGCATTCCTATGTCACTGCCGCTGGAGTTTGGAGCAGAAAGCACATTTGATGAAGGCTCAGGACCACTTGTTGCTGGAGGAAATAAACGAATGCTTTCCCCTGCAGGTAGCCTAGAACTCACTTTAGAGGCACAGAGACAACAGAAACGAGTCAAAGAAGAGGAGGAGGCAGAAGAGGAGGAGGAGGATGAAAAAAGAAGGGAAGGAGATAATAAAAGAGATGAAAAGTCTCTGGAAGAAAGTCAAGCAACAGAGAAGGAGAAGCTAATAGTGGGAGTAGAGTGGAACAAAGAACAGGAGAAGGAAGTGAAGACAACAAAAGATTTACCAGAGTCTGTATTGAACAAACTGGAGACTACTCAAGTGGAACCAGGACCATTTAAAAAAGAGGAAGGGGAAGAAGAGGGCCAACAGTCTGTATCAGTGGTTGAGATTGCAGAGAGGTCCAGAGACCCCCTATACCCCAGTCTCCACACAACCACATCAGTAAGCTGGTGCTACCTGAATTACACCAAGCCTAACCCATCCCCACACAAAGATCCACAAACATCGGTATATTCTTCATGGAGTGTCAGCATGTATAACCCTAATCTCCCTGATCTATCCACAAAAATGGTACTTTCTCTGCTGTGTTCGAAGCAAACATATAGCTCTGAGATATATACCATGGCCAAAGCTTCACCGCTGACTACTGAGAAGTTGGTTTCTTCTAACAGCAAAAACCCCATGATATCAGAGGTAAGCATTATTGAAATATGTATATATTTTTTCTAATTAAATTGTTTTTTTATCCACAATTAAAATTATGCCATTTTGCTATTACTGTCTATTGGTAAAAGAACCAAGCTAAACAAAATTATTTACTTGTTTATTACAAACAGATGGTCCTCGGGTTATGACAGTCTCAACATTTTGAGTTTATGAGGCTCACTCCCATAAAAAGTAAAAAAAAATGGAGTTAGTGTTGTCCTTACGGACTACGTGAGCGAATTAGTTTGCTTGCACATGATGGAAATATATGCACTATACACAGAGTATGAGTGAGGCAGTTGGCGTCCTCTAGTACACTTACCTATGCCAAAATGTAAAAACGTAAAAGTCATCAATTATACACAGGAACAAAAAGTAATATCTAAACAATTTAAGGCCTCTCTAATGTTTGTGTTCATAAATCCATCATGAGGAACACTGTATGTATTGCATGGCAGGGTTCCAGAAAGCCATTGCTCTCTAAAAAGAACATTACTGCTGGTCTAAAGTATGCTAAAGTTCACTTGGACAAGCCATAGCGCTATTGGAAAGATATTTTGGAGACAGATCAGATAAAAATAGAGCTTCTTAGTTTAAAGGAGAAACATTTATGTTTAGAAAAAGGAAAACACTATATTCCAACATAGAAATCTTGCATCTTTGAAGCATGGTGATGGTAGTATCTCAAGAGAAAGTCAGTCAAGACAACAACCCAATACACACAAGTTCTTCTTCCACAGACTGATCAAAGCCCTGACCATAACACAATTCAAATGTTTTCTAATTTGTTGAATTGTTTAGTCTTTATATTCTTTTAGGACTTTAGGACTAGAAAATCCGATGTCATGTATATGAAGAAAGACATAAAATTCTAAAGAGTTCACAAACTTTCAAACACTGCTGTAGATATGTTACGGTGTTGTGATGGCCTCTGTCTTTATGGAGTGTAGGTGTGTGCCAAACCACCCAGCACATCTGACAAAGTGAAAGAGGAGCCTCTGAGTAAAAGGAGTGAAAAAGAGGAGAAAAGTTCAGAGGAACCTGCAACCACCTCCAAGCAGAGTGAGCTACCCCGCATTTGCATCTTTGAGGGAGGGTAAATATCAGACATTTTTTTAATATAAAGCCCAGGTAGTTATTCTCAATAATCGTGGACCGGTATTCACTGGGCAGATGTTAGCTTGGCAAAAAAAATCCTTTTGAGCTAATAACTTCATCATTATCTGGTAATATCCCAGCTATTTTAACCTACCTGTGTATCACATATCAAGACAAATGTGAAAAAAAGATAAAATGCAACCAAAACTGTAAAAATCTTGTCAAAACAAAGTGCAGCATTTACACTATGCCATAACGTGTTACTCATATCAACCCATCAAATCCTGGAGATAATCCATTCCTGATAGCTTTAGCAATGTGCTGGATGCATTTAGAGTGACAAAGTAGTAAGAGAATGGGCAGATCTAGGAGTTACTTATTTAATTTGCACAGTTGTCCCTTATGGGACTCACAGTTCACTCAGTGACATGGTTTCAAGAAGCAATGTAGGTGGAGCGCTATCTTGAGGGAGTTGACTACTCATTAGTCCTTTATTAGCTACCTCTAAAACAGATGACTTGAAGACTGTTCAACATTCATTATGAAAATTTGGTATTGTTTTATGATAACTTCAATTGACTGCTTATTTTTACCTAAACTGTTACCTAATCTGTGCAGACCCACAAATTGACCCCAGAGAAACACAATGTTCATTGACTGGAGAACTGGAACAGATTTTATTTCCCAAAGACGCTATTTGCTTTGGTTTTATTAAAAATATTTATGGATTCCAATAATTTTTTCCATGTATTTTTGAAACAATATACTGAAAATTATTATTAAAATAAGACTGTAGTGGTAATCATCGATGTTAGATAAAAAGTAAGTCGTTGAAACATGATGATTTCGTGGTTGTTATATATTTTACATATAATAATTTAAGTTAGTAACTGACTATATCTGTGAACAATTACACATTTATTCCTGCTCCATGCTTTGGCGACTTCAGTCCAATGTAACTTCACTAAATTTTAAATAACATTCTTGTCAGTAGACAAAGACATAATTAACATGAATGGGTGAATGCATACGTTAATGGATTAACAAATGGATGAAATATCGGTGAATAGATGGAAGGCTGGCTGGATTTATGAACAGATAAAAAAATGGATGAATGAATTAAGAGTGTGAAGAGATGGATGGATGAGTGAATGGATAGGTAAACAGGAAAATGATTGGGTGAACAAAAGAATGGATGGACAGAAGGTAAAAAGAGATCTGTCAGTCTCAGTGAGGTTTTCTGTCTGAAATGACCTGAGACTTGTTGATGGCAAAGTACAAAGGCTTAGCATTCATTAGCTCTCACACTGGTCTGCTAATGTTAGGTCTGCAGTTTTGTTATGGGTGCTAACAGAGGCAACAACAAACCAGCCTGCAGCTTCGCTTTGTCTCTCTCACAGCCTCCATTTTGCTCGTACGATTCTTTAGTCATACACCCACACACTCCCTAATCACATCAGTCTCCCTTTGTGTTCTTTCTCTTTCACTCCATTTCCTCTTCAGCATTTCTCAAATCTATCAGTGCCTGCCTATCTCAGCATCTCTTCGCTGTTTTCATTGCTTACCTTCGCTCTCCTTTGTAGGAGAAAATGAATGATACATTAAGAACAAATCTGTGTTTTTAGGACAAACCTTCAGTCACTCATTGCCTTTCTCATTCTATGTTTCTCTTGCTCTGCTGCTTACCCTGTGTTTCTTACACCCAGGTGCACACTCCACTTGACACTTTTCTCTTTCCCTGACTTTAGTCACTGTGACTTTATTCAATACAGGCCTGTTGCTCTTTCAATGAATACTCGCACGTGCTGTTTGTATAATGATAGGGATATTTTCGCGTTTTCAAACAAAGACAGCCTATTTACATGAGCCAATATATGTGGTGAGGTTTTCTTTTTGTGGTAAAGGTAGTATGTTCCTTATAGTACAGTCTAGAGTTAAGTCTAGAGACCACTTAAGCAGCCAGTGTTAAATTTACAAGAAGTACATATGTTTGAAATATAATTCAAGCATGCATATGGCAAATATACTAAAATGTGCTGTAACCTTGAATGTGTTTTGGGTTGGCGAATGAGAAAGTTGTTTTTTCCTTGACCAGGGGGATTCAATTTCAGGTGCAGCCCAGGCCAAAATAACTAACATACACTCAGCTAAATGAAGAGAAACAATTAACCGAACCAAAAGTAAAATAAAAGATCCAGAGTTGCTTTTACTTTCTAATTAGTGATAACCAGAGGAAAAACACAAATCTGAATGGCATTGAACTCTCTTTTCATAAAATACCCACGGTGTGAACTTTTTACAAGATTTGAAAACACATACAAAACATTTATAGTCAAGCAGTAGACTGTGGGAAGGCAAATTCATGGTCAAAAAACAGGCAAAAGGTTATGCACACAAATAACAGTCAATAAATTAAAGCACAAAATTCATGTGAACAAAAAAGCACACAGCAGTCTGCTGGCCGAAGGAGTTGGCAGAACTTTTACAGGAAGCAGACGACAGGAACTAGCCAGTCAGGAACAGAGGGCAGGTTCAGCCCACCAGGAACAACAGACAGGCCTGTATGACCATAGTCTGGAATACAGACACGGAAAACACAGAGCACAAAACAGATCTGCCATACAGCGACTGGGGTCGTCACAGATACAGATGTGTAATTTGATTAGTACCTAACATGTAGTTGTCAACAAACTGGTATATTATGATGTTCTCCACATAAACATAACACAATTTAATGCTAAATACTGCAGACAAAAGTACCTCTGTTTACTTTACATGAGTCAGGTAACGTGAAGGCGAATAGTACATACAGAACTTAATGATAGAAATTTTGGTCATTTTAGGGGTAATTTTAACTCAAACACACTGCTGTTTTTATATAATATATATTTTGTGCCCTTGGCTAAAAGCAGGCTTTCGTTTTTACTGCTGTTTTTATTGGCATGACCATCCAAACCTCAGGGAAAACATGGATTTTCCTGTTGCTTTCAGCTGAATGGTGAAAGTGGAGTATTGGGGATAATGATGTGTCGGTGGAAAATGAAACAGTGCAGAGATCTTGTCAGTGAGCACTCGTGTTTTATTTAGTACATTACATTGTTATGCTCTCACTCTTTCTGTCTGTTGATGTCTTTCTCTCCAGGTACAAGTCAAATGAGGAGTACATATATGTGAGGGGAAGAGGGAGGGGGAAGTATGTGTGTGGCGAGTGTGGGATCCGTTGCAAAAAGCCCAGTATGCTTAAGAAGCACATTCGCACTCACACAGATATCCGCCCCTATGTCTGTAAGCACTGCAACTTTGCCTTCAAAACCAAAGGTAAGTTTTGTTTTGAGCTTAACTTAGTTGGTACTGTAGAAAGTACCAATACTGAGTGGTATTGCTTCCAAACTGCTGTACTGTTAAATATTAAATTGCAGCTCTTTTGATTTAATTTCTTCTAGGGAACCTCACTAAACACATGAAGTCAAAGGCGCATGGTAAGAAATGCCAGGAGATTGGTGTGTCTGAATCATCCATCGATGAGCTGGAGGCTGAGGAACCAGGTAGGATGCTAAGATACATGATTTCACTGACACCTGTTGGGTTTATGTGTGTGAATGACATGTTAAAATACTGAGACATTGTGACTGAATAGCAAAATCTTAATGCCAATTCTCAAACTGAAACAGCAGGCTGAAATAAACACACACAAACTGAAACTGAAATGTACAGCTGATTGTAATCCATACCTGGCACGAGTGATCTCAAAATTATTATCTGTGTGTACGGAGATGTGGAATCATCACAATACAGTGAGGACTACAAGAAACATTTTGTATTAGTTATAAGAAATTATCCAGTTTCATCTCTCACAGGAACTGGAGCTGAATAATTGCATAGATACATTTATGTAACCATAATTTCATCATTCAAGACTCTTGGCCCCTTTTACCTTGGAAATCATGAATGCACTGTAGACATTCATAAATGTTTGAGTGCTTCTTCAGGCACCCATGTACCATGTGCTTTGCTCTCAGGTTTGTGAAGGCCAGTAGAAATAGACTGCCTTGCTTAAAAGAGATCTGGCATCCAATTTCAGGCAGTGCTCTGTATATAGAGCTGGGAATGAAAGCCACCCATCTCTTTCTCTCTAACAGAATAAAGAGCACCAAGGACACTTCATTCAAGCACACTCCTTTCAGCAGGCTTTTAATATAGTTTGTGAATGTAGGCGGCGTGACTTAATTATAACAACCTGTTTTCATGATTATTCCATATATACATTAACCCCTCAGTTTTACGCGGATAAGCATTCGCTGATTTTTTGTTTTACCACCTGTTTTACCAGCGGTGCCGGTAATACGGCATAAAAAGAGTAGAAGAAGCCTGCCGCAGGATGTAGCATGACTGCTCCATGTCTTATCCTCGCATTTTAGTGTTTTAACCACCCCCGCCCTTTTCAACAGTTATCTCAGTATATTTAGTATTAGTAAGCTGTGCCCTGTCTAAACATGTGGGTAGAGAGAGTTGTTTCAACGTTTGTGTGCGAGTCCTTGTTTTGCTAATGTTATTTTAAGCAATAAAGTTTTCTGATTCTGATTATTTATTTACCTTTACATTTTCTTTAAGGGTAATGCATTAAACTGAGTTTAAAATGACAAAGTGTTCTGGGAGCATTTTGGAGGACATTTTAGGGTTTCATTTATAAAAATATGTATTTTTAGGCATTTTTACCAAAACACAACAATGCAGTTTTTCACTATACAAGGGTGCACTTGGAATGTAACCCCCGTGAAATATGGGGTATTACTGTATATGGAAGTCTGTGAAATCTTTGGAAGCTTGAAGCTTCTACATTTCTGCATACATATGACCTAAAACACCATCACATTTTCACATGCTAAAAGTTAATAAAGAGAACCCATTTAACAAATGAGACAAAAAATAATTGGTCATTTAGAAATTGTACAATATTCTGTATCTGTTGCAAAAGTAAAACCTGTAGGATATGCAGTTCATTTGAAAGTGAAATTGGAGTCAGTTGTTTTTAGGAAATGGACGAACAATCAGGTGTGTTGTGAGTCTGATCTTCACAACAAATGTTTGTGAAGTGTGTCATGACATAAAACCATCTCAAAAGAGTTTGAACCCCACTAATTTAGAGTGAGACTATGTACAAGAAAGGAAAATTCATAACCACTTTTACTCTCCCCAGGAGTGGCTTAACAACAAATTATAATAGTCTGTGAGATCACAAAGAAACGGCGAGGTCACAAAAGGACCCAGGGTAACTTCAGGGCAACTACAGGTTTCTCTCACATTAGCTAATGTTAATGTTCATATGTCCATCACTAGCAGAACACTGAACAACAATGGTGTGCATGGCAGCGTTGCTACTATCCCAAAATAATGTTGCTGCCCCACTAAAGATCATGTGAACAAGCCAAAAGGCTATTAAAATGTTTTGTTGACAGATTAGACCAAAACAGAAGATTATGGGTTAAATGAGTGTTAGAAAATATTATGATTAGGAAAAGGAAAACTCAAGCATCTCATTCCATCTGTGAAACATGTTGGTGGTAGTATCATGTTTTGTGCTTGTTTTTAACCTTTTTAGGATATGATTAACAATGAACTTAAGGTTCTTTTATTTTATACCGAATCCTCACTAAAAGGATATTTTCCAAACACTTAGGTAGACTTACTAAAAGAGGATATGTTTCAGTTATATTTTGGTTATAAGAATTTCTTGGACGATAATTGTGATGTGACTTTGGTTTTATCTGATATAACACTGAAAACCAGGCTTGTTTATGTGATTACATGAACTAAACAGAGTGTGCGACTTATTTGAACTTGTCTTGAATCTTACTTTTATTCTAAATTGATGCATTTCTTATGAATTACTTTTATTCTTTTACTTTTTCTAATAATTTTTTTATAAAAAATACCTTTGTATGATAATGTGCTATATAAATAAACATGATTTGTCTTGCCTTGTCACATTAGGAACCAGTGAGGAGCACGTTTGTGAATCAGAGGATCCGGAGGTGCACCAGTTCTCTGATGTTGAAGATTCTGAGGATGAAGATGAAGATGATGACAATGAGGAGGAAGAGGAGGATGTGTCCTCCCATGATGAACCTCCTTCGTCCTGCTCTACTGACACTCGTCACTCAGATAGTGGTCAGGGCTCTCAGGCTGACCTGTCCACTACCACTCCAGAAAGAGAGGACCAACCCTTTGCTTACCATGCATGGAGCAGTGGCCGTGCCACATCACCAGGCAGCAAGAGAGCGCTGTTCTCTCGTAAGGGCTGGGAGCTTTCTCCCAGGGCCTTTTCCCCTGGAAGTGAAGGGTCGCCCCTCAGAAGTCTGTCCCCTAGGCTGGATCTGTCCTCACCGAGTCGACATATCTCTCCCTCCCCAGAAAGAGGTCCCTCTCCTATTAGAGCCTCTGCACTTAGGCCTCTCTCTCCCCTCCGGCCACTTTCCCCCGCACGCTATAGGAGCTCCAGAGCCCACCTTTCAAAGTCCCCAGTCAAACCTCAGCACCGACCTCACAGCTCCCCTGGACAGTTCCACTGGGGCACCACTCAGACCAGTGAGAGCCAGCAGGTAGGTTTCATCAACAACAATGTTATCTGCATAACTAATAGCCTTTTTTCATCTGATCTTGACCAGAATTCTATAGAAAATCTTTTGTGCCCAAAAGTGTCCAGACAGATTCTCATTTCTGTTGAAATTGAATTCTACCTGCCATGAGTGGTTTATGCTTCTGTGATATGTCAATCTGTCATTAGTTTCATTAGTCCTACCAGCTGCCTGTTATAATGGGATTGTGAAAAATGGACCAATAGAAGTTGTCCACAATCTCATGGTATACGATCTTGTTAGATGAACCATGAAGCTGCGAATGTTTCTTCCTTATCCTTTCCTTACCATTTCAGAAATGAGGATGCTTTTGGACATAATGTACCCTAGGTATACCTGCTCATGTTGAAAACAAAAGGCCTGTTTCCAATGTGACTGTGTTACAATGTCTCCCCCTGCAGGAGAGGCCTGGTACTGCTGGTACTCCACAGGCTACACAGAGGCTGAGTCCTCCATATCCTAGCCTATTATCACCAGCCCTACGCTTCTCTCACACTGATCCTTCTCCGCACTTGCAAGTCACGCCACGAACTATGGAGCGCATGTTTAGCCACCTCCCCTTACACTCCCAGGACCAGGCCCGCATGCCCTACCATATGATTCCTATTGGAGGTATTCAGATGGTACAGCTTAGGCCTAGAACTTGTCCTAAACTGGAACGAGGTTTGTCCTCCACCCCATCACCCACCTCTCCCAAAGAGGATACCCCTTTCTCCTTGGATAGGAGGGACACATCATGGAGTTCACATCCTGAAATAAGCCAGCAAAGCACTCGGGTAGGTAGTGAGGAACAGAGCCTGAAAACGGGAGCCAGACCATTAGGGATGAAGAGTCTTGCTAGCGTCTCCACATCTCCACAACAGGGCAATGAGGAGCAGAGGAAAAAAGACAGAAAGCAATATGGCAGCTTACGGCTCTCCAAGACCCACACCATTGTCCCTCAGACATCTCAAGAAATAGGCCAAGATGACAGTAAAGACAACAAGAGGACCCCTGGCTTTACTGAGAAGAAGGAAAGAGCCTCCCCACACAGACCTAAACAGCACTTAGAGCTAGAGTCAAATACAGACAGGACTGCAGGAGAAAAATCTGCATGCGCAGGTCAGAGCCAGGAAAGCAATCTGGACAGCACTTAAAAGCCTTTGTGCTCAATGTCAAAATGCTAATATTATTATTATTAATATTATTGTTTATTTTGTTTTGTAATGCTATTGTTTTTTATACAAATTTTCAATACTGTTGGTAACTTGGTAAATGTTTGTTTTTGCAATATTCAAGATTGTAATAAGATGCACTTTTTTGTTTGGACAAAACAATGTTTCTGTAAATCTATCACTTCTCTCCCACCTGTATCTTTACTGACATTACAATCAATCTTAAGGTATCTATTTGAATATGTATATGTTACAATAATTGTTCAAATTAACTATGATTATAAATAAATTTATAAATGACCAAGGTGAAAAACCAAGAGTAATTCCAATATCTTGTCCCTTGTTCAGTATTACTCAAAATATAGTTACGTGTGCCTTTTCTGTCAGAATTTATTGCTTGAAGTGTAGACAAAGATGAAAGGCTGTGAATTCTTTATATTAATATATGATTTGTATTTTGGTGGAGTTGGTGTTTGCAAAATTGGGAGGTGTGTTTTTTTTTTCGTTACTCAAGTCAGGGTAAAAGAAAAAGCCGTTTGTACTGAAAATAGAGCTGAAGGAGTGATGTAGAGAGTTTTGCAAAGAAATTGCACTGAAGTCATATTTTTATATGGAAAAAAGAATGAAAATATGTGTACAGATAAGAAATCTATGGTTAATATTTATTGCCATGTGAAAATATGAAAAAATGTTTTATGTTTACGTTTTTTGGGGAGGGAAAAAGTTATTGCAATTTTTATTCTTTACTCTTTTGTTTAGTATTTTTCTGTTATGTTCTGAAGACTTGAATTAGAGAAACTGGACAGGGTAACGGCAAAGTTGGTCAACAGCTGTGGGGTTGGATGGATCAAAAGCCTTCCGAATTTGTCACAGATACCTATAATTTCTGAACCAATAAAGGTGCACAAGGATTTACCACACTTGTCTTTTTTTTTATCAGATTTCTAGATGACCATTCTTTTTTCATTGACTTCTTTTTGGAATTTTGGAAATCTCTCTGATCACCCGCATTCACTGGTCAGAGTAGGTTCTCTTGTATGTTTGTGTGGGAGGCATTGATGGCCTGTTTAAGACGTTTTATGGCTTCCCGGAGAAAAAGATAGCAGCACTGGTTCATTGTCTGAACTTCTTTTACAATTAATATCCCAAGATGTTCCTCTGTTGAACAAATATGGTTCCAGCTGGGCATTATACATATACTGTTTTATTTCTAGGACAAAACTTCAACAGTAATCCATAAGCAGAGAACTCACAGTGGCAAACGTATTCAAACTGGAACCACTTTTCGAAACCAGACCAAATGAGGCTCTGAAAGGATCTGAGCAGCATTTAAATCACGTAAAAGAATAGAAAAAACACTTCAGGAAAAGAATACATAAGAATGCATCTGTCCGTAATCAAGAAAGGAAAGAATCAATACACACATAAGTATGTTTTAGTCTACTGTAGCCTACTTTACAAATCAAGAGTCCAGGCGGGATAGACATTGACCCACAGACTTCAGAGATCCTTGAGCAAATTTTTCCAGAGTTTCACAGCAGGAGAGTTTATCCAGTGAGACTCAGGGCTGTGAGATGTGTTTCCAGCCAACAGTACATTCATGGCTTTGAATATGTATGCAATATTTATTTCTTTATTTGATTGTTTATTTAAACATAAGTAAGAAATTAATTCTTTTGAAAGCCCCTGTATGTACTGACATATACTGAGCAGTGAACCTGGTGTGTTTAGATAAAAAGTTCGGATTTGAACTGGCTATTTTCCTCCTTTTTTATTTTAATATAATCTGGAATTGGTCAATTAGCTTCTCTGACAATCTGAATCATTTTGTTTTTAAAGAGGAGCGAGTTGTTCTGTGAGAAAACAGGAGAATTTGTACACACCCATTTAAACTTGGACTTTGCTGAAGTAAGAATCTGTTTAAATATGAGTACCACAGGTTACGTTTCTGCATTTTGGCCTGTTTTCCTGGACCTCTTTTGTCTTATAACTCTTTCATATTGTTGTACAATTATGAAACTAACAAAAAAGTTAACAAGACATTAGCGTTTTTTATGTCTGTGTTTCATGCCTGTGTTATTTTATTGGATCTGTAGAATTTACTATGATCTAAGGACAGCTTTTGTACTGGAACTGATAACTGAGAGCTCATACTTTGTATCCTTCATGCACTGCTGCAATTAAAAAACACTGCTTCTTGCAATGCTGTCAATGAAATGTTCTTCAACATGTTATAACTGTGCGTGGATTACAGCTGCTCTAGAACATGAAACCATGAGGGTGTAAACTAACATTACTGCATGTATATAACAAGGCATGAAAAAACTGCAACGGTTGAAGCATTAAAAAAAAATCAAGTAGGATTTGCAAAATGGAAGAAATATGTGCCTGTTTATGGATAAAAACAAACAATAGGTTTAAACAACAATAGCAATATATTTTCTTATTTTTTCTACCCGACTGGATTACCTCAGTGGTACATAGTCTTTATTCTCAGAGCTGTTTTTGTTTTGTCCATTTCTATGTAAATGGTTCTCCTCTATGTTATCTTGTTCTGTAGATGCATGGCATTTTTAGAAAAGAAAAGAATGATTCTTTTTGGATGAAGATACACTAAGCTGGCTCCAGAAATGTTCTTTTTGGAAAATGAGATGCAGGATTCTTTGCCAGGATATCAGAGAAACTGAGAGTTTGACCTCTCGGTTTCTGTCTCACACATTATGCAACAGCACAGGTGGCAGAAGTCTCTAGTTATATTCCTCGTTGTTACCCTGCGTTCTCTCTCCCTGTGTTCTGCGAATGGTGTGAAGCGAGAGGGAGAAAAAGGCCCAGTGCCCTTTAATCTTGTATGTGTGGTTTTGCAGAGCTGCAGGAAGCTAACTCTACCTAACATCACATCGATGAAGACAGCATGCCAGCGTGTCGTATAGTGCAGTCTATTTTTAAAAGGCTGTTCTGTGGCGCAGTGAGGGGGAGGATGAGGAGATGATTAGACTGGTCCACAGCGTACAGTGAGCAGAACAGGACTGAATGTGCAGAGACAAGCAGGGAGGCTATGGGAGGTCATAATTAAAGATAAATAAGGCTCTTCAGAGAGGAGGGTACTGAGACACGCTACAGGGGAGGAAGGATCGGATGCCTAAACCGTGGCTCCCTCACCACTGGCATTCACAATGCGTCTCTATTGGGGACTGAAATTTGTTGGTTGGAGACTAAGTGTATAGATCATTTATCATGTCACATTTAACTGAACTCTTTTGGCCTAATTTGTCTAGTCTTGCTCAATCAAGGCTTATAAGAAATGTTGGTCTGGCACTATACAACATCCATTGACGCATTTAACTTGGTACCTTGATTACTGCTTTTATGGAGCAGTAAAGGAAAATGTACGCAGGGGTATGTGTGTCTGTGTGTATTTCTGTGTGTGTGTCTGTGTCTGTGTGTGTGTATGTTACCTTATAAAATGAACAGCTATTGTGTCTTGTAAATGTCTTTTTGTATTTCATTAACCCAGGTAACAATAAAACATGGGTTGATTTATATTGTTTTTAGTGTCATACAGAAAGACGTTTTTGTAAGACACCTTCTGCATCTGCGTGACACATAAGGACGTCTAAATAAGTCTTCCAGGTGTCTGGTTTTATATTAGAGAGTCTGGTTCTGAGCTTTGTTGTCTGTTGTTGTGTGAGTTATACTGCCAGCCAGTGGTTGATTTGTGCTTTCTGTACCTGTGATTCTGCTTCTCTTTCAGCTGTATCTACACAGACAGCACTGATCTGTCTTAGATCACAGATCTAGGTGTGTAAACAGCAATAATGAAAAGGTATTATTGAACATTGTCTGATTTCTATTTATCAGCTCCCATAAGAAAAAAAGGGTTGTTGGTTAGAATAAAATTGTTTAATGAATACTAAAGATGATTCTAAAGATCATATTACAACACTATTATACGTATAAATGGTTGTGGTGAGAGGGAGCATGTTTGTTTATATTATATTATAGCTTTAATTAAATTATAGTCACTTGAGGAGGTAAGGGAACTATGGTTTGCATACTGGATAACTGTAACATATCCTTTATACTAATAATTGATTTGCAGCACTTGATGGGTCAGTGTGGATGAGCTGAGCATCTCCCCATCGTTAAAATGAAAACCACACCACTGCTGTGCCTAAACTGAATATTTCAGACCATCTTCCAGCTCAACACATCAGATTTTAGGACCAGAACAACCCATTTTATAAAGATATTTAAAACATACACGATAAATGAGCACATCCATCCTAGTGTGTAACATGATGGCTTTACAAATAAAGCCACTACATCTGATTGTTTCTGATCATATACTTGGTGTCTTTTTTGGTTTTGGTGAAGGGGGCTGAGTAGAATGAGAGCTGCAATATGAGATGATTTTGGAGGGATGAGGACATTTCCTGTGGTTGTGGAATGTGCAGGAAAATCTGTAGTAGACTTCTGCAGTGACTTCCTTCACAAGTTCACATATTTCTAAATCCATCTGCTTATTGTCATGGCCTCTCAACAACCTGTCCTTAAGTTATCAAAATTGCTACTAAAGGCTCTAACACTTTATTGTGGAGGAAAACTCAGGAATGTGCTCTCTTTTATAGATATTTATAAACAGACTGTATCACTGGGTTAAGGTTATATTTGAGTCCTTACCTCCTTGAACTCCAATCTAAAAACATCTCACCCAACTGGTAAAGGCCCCTTAGTGGTAAAAAATGCACTATGTAGTCTAATAGTAGATCTACATGAGCTGGACCAGTGACCTCTGTTCTGGAGGTCTAGGACCGCCACTGAATGCTACTTCAAGTTGGCTGCCACTGGCAAGCTGCAAACGCAGGAAAATGACACTATATGTGCCTGTGTAGTAGGAAACCAAGTCTCATTAAGATCACATTGTTTTGTCACATGCATAGTCATACAATTACAACAAACAATTAAATTCTTTCTTTGCATTTGACCCATTCACCAAGTGAAACAGTGGGCTGCCACCAACCAGGAACCCAGGGAGCTGTGTGGAGGGACAGTACCTTGCTCAGGGGTACCTTAGCGGTGACACTAGCAGTTGGGATTCAAATCCCAACCCTCTGATTTACTAGTCCATCCAGCTGCATAACCGCAATCAGATACATGCATCATCCACAGACCACAAATGTCAGGTGTGATGCTAGGTTCATGTGTACACTCATAGCACTGCTTGTGACTCTGTAGTAGCTTGCTCTAAAAGAGTTAGCCAGTTAACAAGCTAGTACAGAGATGTCAGCATTCAGAGCATGCCAGTTAACCAATGAGTAGGAATGTTATAATTCTAGAAGATTTACCTGCCATAATCAATGGTAATTTTAACCGTCATGCATCACCAGTTAGCGCTACTTTTTTACTGTAAAAATTGATTTTCTCATTACAGATAAATAATTACAGATAAATTTATCTGTGCACATGCCATTAACATCAAACAAGCTGTAGAACCCTGTCCTTTCTGTTCTGTTCTTGAACTTTTGACCTGTTGAAGTCACTTAATGAATATCATATCGAATCACGACTGTCAGTATCGGAGTACTCACCTATTCATAGGTCATTTCCATATTAATGCGCCATATATTTTCCTGTCAGATCGGTTTCCGTTCTCTTGTCATCTCTTGTTCCTCTTTACAATACCTGAGATAAAATCACCCTAATCACAGTCTGTGGGGAGATTAATGCCTTGCTGCATTTGCATTTAAATGCTGGCCTTTGACTCCCACACTAACTGTATCAAATCTGCAGTGCATGTATGCTGGAAAAGAGCAGTCAATAGACTCTGTGTGCTCAGCCTACGCCAGGTGGCTTCATTTGCAAAACCTTCCTGACATCTGACTGATTTTTTATCTGTGCATGGGTCACAGTCAAGCATCACGGAAATCCATCATCAACTGGGAATTGGATAGCATTTCTACAGGACAGCACCAAGAACACTGCTCACCCTCCATGCTGGAAAAGAGCGACTTCTTTGACAGAGCAAAGCATTTTAGCTCATCTTACTTGGTCATTAACCTTGGACTGTGTCTGTTATTAATGGTGTTTGTAATTATAATCACTATGCTACTACATAGTGGCGGTAGCTCAGTGAGTAGGATACTTGCCTCCGGACCATGAGGTCATGGGTTCGAATCCTACCTTCAGCACCACCACTGGGTTCCTGAGCAAGACCCTTAACCCCAAGTTGCTCCAGGGAGACTGTCCCCTGTACTTAGGGAATGGAAGTCGCTTTGGATAAAAGTGTCTGATAAATGCTGCAAATGTAAATTTTGATGCTTTTTAAAATGATAATTTCATGCTTACTTAAGGGCCACTCCCATCCATTAGTCTGTTTACTGCTACTGGGATTATTCATTTTCCTTGAATGGAAAGGTTCAACAGTGATTTTGTGCAACACAAGACTTGGCTGAATGTGGTATCGTACTTTTTCCCTGTTTCAAACATTCTCAACAAAAGGATCAACAGGAAAGGTGTAGAATGACTTGGAGTAAAACCATACAAAGTTAAGCCTGTTTTTCTCTTCTCCTGAAAAGTTGCTTTTGAATGTTCACAATGTTTATAAAGTTGTTGTGTATATAAGGAAAGGTTTGAAAATGATGAAATAAAAATATTACACTTTACAATTGGTCATTACTCTTTGATCATTATTTCTGGCCCAGTGATAGGCTCTGGGTACCCACAGCCCTAGTGTGGAAGTGGTTATAGAAAATGAGTGAGTGAGAGTGTGCGACTATTAAAATTATTCCTCTTTATTCTAACATTTACTTTAAGAAGTAAATTTAAGAATTAATACAGTAAATGTGTTCATGCTATATGTTTCAGTTCAGGCCATGGGGCAGCTAGTGGCCTAGCGGTCAGGGATTTGTCCCTGTGATCAGAAAGTCGTGGGTTTAAACCCCAAGACTGCTAGTGAGTCACCCTTGAAACCCTACCACCCTTGAGTTGAAACCTATGAAATCTACCCTTTTTAATTTCTTGTTATTTACACTGTTAAATCATACAATTTAGGTTAAAATGCTTTCATTCTAAACACAACACTTGTAGTTTATAGTGTTTTCTTCCCGATTATGTCATTTTTGGCCAAGCAAGCAATTTTATATAATATTTACATAATGGCCATATATTTATATTTAATTTTTATATGTTGTTATATACTTATTTTGCTATTTTACTACATCAATTCTTGTCATAAGTGGAACAAATCTGAAATATGTAACCGATTAACAACAACACTGAATTTTATTGTCATGCACAAACACAAACCATTATCTGACATCCTTAAGGTCACATCTATGTCAAAACTGTCACTCATTTGCTCCATTGGAGTGCAGTAAGCCATCATACTCCCCTATTGAAAACTAAGATTATTATATAAAACTGCTTGTTTGGCCAAAAATGGATAAATGACATAATCTGGTAGAAAACACTAAAAACTAAATTTCTTAAGTGTTGAGTTTAGAATTAAAAGGATTTTAACCTAAATTGTATAATTTAACAGTGTAAATAACAAGGAATTTTAAAATGTCATTTTCATGGGTTTCAACTGGCCCAAACTGGCCATGAGGGAGTCAAGGATTACAATTGGATTTATGGAGCATTTTATTGCTAAAGTTAAAAATCAAAAGATCTGAAAAATCTTCAGACCCTAGAGAACTTTCATTCTGTATTTTCTTTAACACAGCTAAAATGGTCAAATAAAAGAGAGTGAAATGGACAAAACGTCCCACAGGAGGGCCAGAGGGTTAAAATGATTGTTGAGTGTACATTGTATCAAAACAGTTCTGATTTGTCTAAATGCTTGTGCAAAGGTTTTTGACATATATCTCAGTGATGGTTCTGTTGCTTAATAAACTGCACATCACTTGCAATTAGAGAGAAATCTCGCATGATACACCTGTGCAACTCTGAGGATCTCACTGGTAGAAGTGTTTAAGGTTCTTGCTGTAGCCCTGTAGGTTCAGATAGAGAAGCATTGTATTATATAATTGTATATTGCATATTATATAACATCTGATGGCAGCTGTTGTGTTTACAAAGTAGGATGCTATTAAATATGCAAGGAGAGTATGACTCAGTAGGATTCAAATCACATTATTATGTGAATATACTATATCATAAAATGAAAACATTATCCTTTAATAGGTTTTACAATAACCTTTGTAATGAATGGTAATGAATGTCACAATTCATTACACCACCTAATATGTCCATTCCAAACCAAATTTGTTGGACAAAAACCTGTTAAATCTCATATTTTAACATGCTAACTGTCGTTTATATTATGTAAACAATTCATGAGACTTTATTTATAAGCATTCTTCAAACATATACATTCCTGTATATTATAAATGATGACTAAAACAAAAAAAAGGTAAATAGTTTGTTAGTTTTTTAGTCATTTCAAAAGAATATTTTTTAATGATCTCACATCCACGCAAGGAATCTAATTGTTTATGCAGGCTCACTAAAAGGTAGTCCACAGTAACCAAATCAATTCTGAATTGTTGTGTCATCAGAAGAAGAGCTATATCTTTCATTAACTCTCTGAAAAGTAGATTCTGGCTGTTTGACACAGGAAGCTGAGACTAATGCTTTCCACACCCTCCTCCTACAGTACAAAGCAGATGTGCTCAAATCTCAAGAGTGTTCTTTGTGGCCATCATGCTTTCCATGGTACCAGCTTTCCCTATCAGCATTAATGCTAAGCAGCAAATCCACAGATATCCTTTTTTCCTGCTGACCTGCCACTCTCCTCTTTCGGCCACCTACTCTTTTGTGCAGATTCTTGAGGGGTTGCACCTTGACTACATAAACCTGCAGAGCTGCAGCGGTTGCTTCTAGCAGACAAAGGTCAATGATATCTTTTTCTGCAATTTTCCATCCCTGTTTATCCTCCTCATCCATGGGCCGGTGACCCCCACATGTACGGGGAGGTGGATGCTGTGGGGGGGCAGCAGAAATTCCTGGAATGTTAGAGGAAACCGAGACAAGTTGGAATTGTGTAACAACTATGCTTGCTGACAAAGAAAAATGGGTGGAGCCAGCTCTTTTATGTCCAGGGACTATAAGTATGGCCAAACAGGACGGCTCAATAGTAACAAGCACCTGTGGTTGAGTGCGAACTGCTGGGATTGCACTGGCCGTGAAATCTGATTGGAACACAAAGGAATGGCTCTGTACACAATTCTTTTCTTCGCCATTAGTTGGACTGCAGCACTGCATGAAGGTAAGAGGCTGGACAGATTCAGGTTCTTTTTTTCTTCTTATAAAGAGAAATATAGCAATGGTTTAAGGTTGTAACATAAGTGGTAGGATAACAACATGAAGTCTCAACATTTAAACCTTTAATTTGACCTAAAGACAACAGAAGCAGAGCTTTTAACACATATCTTTCATTATTATAAAAATAAACTTTTGTTGTGAAGCACATGTAACTGAAATTAAAAGAGACTAACTGTCAAAGATTTTAGAGATTAATTGGTCTTCAATTGTCTTGTTGCATTATTTTAGCATTAGTGTGTTCATATGTAGCAGTTTATTTTTACTTAATTGCTAGACGCCTATATGTGAGCGAGAGTAACATCTGCAATGACACTTTATCTTTTAGCAATAAAAACTTGAGTCAATTTAATAAATTCCAAAACTTCTTGTTGCCAATTTCCCATCTTTGGATAAATCCAGAACTTTAATTAAATCACACTGTCTGTGGAGATTCTCCACAAAAAAGTCACCACACTGTGTCCAGAGTAGTTCTTAAACATAATCACCCTTGGGAATAGACCCATGATTATGTAAGATAACATAGTTTGCAGGGTCTGGATGGAAAAGAGTGATGCTATAAATCAAAGCTAAGAGATCAAGTGCACCATATGGGGCTTTTCTTCATTCTGATATATAGCCAGGGACAGTGCTGGAATGATTTGGCCTGTGGTGGAGTGTTTGAGTGAGCAATGCGTCCTCCTTCTGTGTTCCAGGGCTAGGCCTGCCTGTGATAGGCCACTCAGATGCAAGTGCACCGGAGCCTGCGAACAGAGTACGGACCAAACGATGCTCCTGCAACAACCAGCTGGACTCTGAGTGCCATTACTTCTGCCATCTGGACATCATCTGGGTGAACACACCAAGGTGTGCAAATATATTCACACACGCAATGCACAGGGCACACTTATCGAGTTCATGTCCAGTTTACTTTTGTAAAATGTTCAACTTGTGTTATCACACTGGATAACACTATTAACTGGAACTACTTATTTCATAGCAATTTCACAAATTGATCTGTTGTAGTTTGTGGCTCATCATTAAATATGACTTTGTTTGATTTTGGAACACAATATTTGAACCACATCTATATAATGTATAAATGAGTGGATTAATTAAATTCATTCATTAACAAAAAGCAATCTAATGCTAAAAAAATATGATGATTATCAATGTTTAGTGCAATGAAAAAAGTACCCAAAAGAGAACTCAAAAAAGAAATTTCTAATGCCAGTGAAATCTTGAATGTTTAACAGGTGCTACACACACCCTTCACACACCCTCTTCGTCCTACTTCTTCCTTCTCCTAACACAATACATAACCGCACTGAACTGTTCTGCCTCAAACAAAACAACTTACATCCAACTGGCACTGTAAATATGCTTTACTAGATTATAGTATACTGGACATTCTCTGTCCAGGTGCTGCTGTAAATTGCACAATTATTATTTGTTGCTTTCTAACCGTACATTGGCATTTTTTTTAGCATAATTTACGACTCTGTTGTTAGAATATAGTATTTATCATACTGGGTCCATTCAAACTGTACTATGGCTGCTTTTGTCGACTGCACTACATGTTGTCTTGTCCTGTTGTGTTGTTGCTCCTGTGTTTTTCTTTCACTCTCTCTCTTGCTCTCATTGCACACTGTGTAGTCCTGTCCTGCCTGTACTTATGTTGTCTTACAGTGTCCATGGTCCTGGAGAAACGTTTCATTTCACTGTTATGTGATTCAAATTGTTGTGTACATAACAGCATTTCTGCACTCTACCAAAAATAAATGTTTTTTGCATCACGCCATAGAAGAAACACATTTAGTCGCATAAAAGTCATTTCAGTAGATGATTATTTAGAGAATGATTATTGTTCATTAATTGACTAAAAGTGAAGAGCCTGTTTTAAAGTCTGGACGGCCTCCTCATTGTCACACTGCAGCTAAGCTTGCTCAGGCAGGAGGCACAAAAGTAGACTTCCATGTTTTCTTTGGCTTTCATTTATTTAAACACTGACAGAAAACACTAAACCAATAGGAACCCAACACCAGGGGTAACCTGAGCGAGAATCGACAGAGGGATAACCTAAAGACAGCCGCTTTATACTGTGCACCTAAACCTAAAACACATGAAAATGATCAGTGCTTCATCCCTGTCCAGCCAAGAGCTCTTACTAATCTCAATGGCCAGGGATGAAGCCACACCCTCAGTCAACATAAAAGCCTTTACATTATTTAGGCAACAGCAGCCTCTAGTGGCTGGGGCTGTGACGCTCATTCATAATGTAAAGGTTCTGTGAAAAATCTTAAATTAGTATAGAACCTGTACGTTGCATGAAGGTTAGAAAAAACCTTAAAGGTTAATCTTCAGAAACACAGTTATACAAACTAAAGTGGTTTGTCCAGCACTTTTATTTTTAGGAGTGTAGACTACAGTGTAGTCATTTCCCCTCCCCTAAACATAGATAATGACTGGATGGGAGCACACTTTGATGAGTTTTACACTTAAACGTGCAGGCAAATGTGATCCATTGTTGTTGTTCATGACAGAGCCACAGTGCTGGAAGGCGTTTGCTTTTGTGTCACACAAGTTATCAGATAATTGAGATTTACTGCTTTAATTGTTAGTGCTTATCTCCTGTCGGACTGCCAGTGCTACATATCTGCTCTGTTCTATGTAACTTGGTTGTGTGGATAGATAAAGGTCTTTTCTTTGACTTTTCCCTCTATAGTAAGACTACTGTTTATGGGTTGGGCAGTCCAATAGCTCGACGCCGCAGATCTACAGATCGCTGCCAGTGCACTGACCTTGCTGATCGAACCTGCAACAACTTCTGCGTCCACAGGTGACAGACAAATACAAATGAATGATGGAGAGCATCTTAGTTCAGTGCTGCCTTGAGAACTGAGGGTGCTGTTTGACTTGTAGCAGGCCTTCCTGCTGTGATTAGCTGCAGCCGAGATGAAAGAGATGAGAGGGAGTTTAGTCAGGGATTAGTTAGGGACAGTTCAGGCAATGCAAGAACAAAAGTGAAATGACTTGCCTCAGCCGTAAGACAAGCACTTTTAAGCAAGTGGGGGAGATGTGAAGAATTGCGAAATATACCATTTAGCCTATTTTTAATGCCTCTTCTCATACCTCCAGCTCTGTGAATCTAAACCGTTAATTTAGCTCTGAAAACATTATCAGCTTGGCAAAATAAGCTTCCGTTCCAAGTGCCTAATCCAAATAAATCAGTGTATACATTTAATTTACTTAAAGTAAATCATGCATTTTCCATTTTCTTTTAATGAAAAAGATATACAGAGGTATATGCAACATACATTGCAATTAATGCTGGCATTTTCAGGCTGTAAGTCTTATTGTTGGGTACATTTTTTAACGCCTTCCACTTGATGCTAATTTTAATTCACATTCATTTAGCCCAGAGAATGCTGCTGCCATGCTGAAGACACCATCTGAACCAGTGCAGGAAAGTTCAGACCTCTGGACTGCTTTGGGAAGCCTAGACAATGCTGAACCAGTGGTGATCGTTGAGGGGACTGAAGAAAGAGACCGTGCAAACGTTGTGACATTCCTCAGGTGGGTCCATGGTCTCCTTCACTGATGATCTCTTACATTTCTTTAACTACCTTCAGATGCATCCTAATTTGTACCATGTTCTCCCTGTCTACAGAAGCCTTGTGAGGGCTAAATTTAGGGCCATGATGAGGGATGCTTCTCCCAGGCAAACTGTTTCCAGGGCCCGTAAGCCAGGCTACAGCTAAACTCAGCCTGAAGACAGCAGCAAAGAGAGCGAGCGCCTGAACAAAAACCCTGTGGGGTAGCAGAACAAATATGTGTCATGAGTTGGAGATGGCACAGAAAGAAAGAAAAGGCTTCAGTAGGCAATAGTGGTGTCCAGCAAGTTCATGATGGTGACTAAGCCTGTAAATAATGGCTGTCTTGGAAGGTCCATAGACAGTATGGAAGTTGATAGGACCCAAAAGGAATGGTGGCAATAATTTCAAAGCAGTTATTGCTTTGTGAATGAAAAGGGTGGAAAGGGAAAGAGCAACATTTTGTGGGTTGAAGGATGCTAGCTGATCTTTAGCAGAGGTTGTATTTTGATTCGTGGGAAGAGCAGAGTGTACTTTGTTATTGTAGTACTGCTGATAAAATGCACCTGATATTGTGCTTTTTACATTCCTGCGAAGAGCAATAACTTAGAGAACACAGGTTTATCAGTTCAGAGGGAGAGAATATGAGACAGTCATTGCTGAAGGTAGAGCATTAAGGATCTAAGACCAAAGGTCTTGATGCAGATTGTAAGTGTCATGGGCTTTGGTGAGAGCTGTTTTCAACATTGTGTTTATACAGTAGATTAGCTGTTTGTCATAGCAACAGTTTACAATAGAGTTTGGTTTGCCAAAAACACTTTCCTACTTATAGAATGGAAGGGAAACATGATTGATTTTTAATTACTCATATGGTGAACGTTAGGGAGCATTTTTAGACGGCTTGCATTTCAGAGCGTGCAGGAAAGGACAATTGGAACTAGGTTTAATGACTCATAATGTAGCGGGTTAAAGAGGACAGGATGGTCAAAGGAACAGACAATTGAGCAATTGCCCTGGAAAAGCTTTGTGAATGATATGCCTAGTTTGCATAGTGTCAGCATGTTTACATAATGTCAATAAGTCATGTAGTTCATATCTTTTTAACTTACCTTAAGAATAGCTAGCATAGAAGTGCATATTCTTTTTAATAATTTGTTCAGATATGTGCTTTTGTTTGTCTTTGAAGGCTACACCTATTATATTAGTGGGAGTGTTAGTACTAGAATTTCACCAATATTTCACCCATATATATAGTTTGTGATTTGCATGAGTTGTGAAATAAACTGTGTGATTAAGCTACTCCTTGTCGTTTTGTTTGTTTGTGTTTTTTATTTTGCCAGTGTTTTATTTGTCCTGTCACACATTACAGAAACAATTTCTTGGTCTAATCTAAAGACTAAGTCTAAATAGTATTGCAAGTCAGTCTATGTCCACAAAACTGGCCTATGCATCCCAAGGTTTTTGGACCTGAAATCTGAAATGCTTGGCATTGGTCATGAGTTGTGCTTCGGTTGCTCCAGAGTGTTCTATTCTTCCTCCAAGTTCATAAAAGCTTTTTGTGTTTAACTGAATGCCCATGCCAAAAAATTGCAAATCTTTAAGTAGCTAAATTCGCTAATTAGAAGAAGTTTCTGTTTACAAATGCAGTGTGTCATTAGTCCTGGGTGTCTGAGGATCCAACCTTGAGTTTTTTATAAATAGTCCCTTTTCATGCATTCAGTCATTCTGATTCTTACTGACAAGTAAATCCCCAACAGTTATAACGTCTCACCCCCTCAACTAAACAGTACTCAATATAATCACAACACCTCCAGAGAAACTCATTCTGTATGTCTGTGCATGTGTGGTTGTGTGTTAAGGAGGAGAAATTACTAAAATAACATGGGAACCTCGAAGACCAGGGTCAGTAAACTATTTTAAACCATTTCACACAAGCTTATATTTCTTCAAAACTGGTACATAACCATTCTATTTTGGGCATATGACATTTGTGGGCAAATATATACACTACCGTTCAAAAGTTTGGGGTCACTTTGAAATGTCCTTGTTTTTGGAAGAAAAACACAGTTTTTTTCAATGAAGAGAACTTTAAACTAATCAGAAATACACTCTATACA
>JBBJLR010000007.1:14476936-14490143 GCA_037577145.1 Brachypetersius gabonensis
TATATATAAGCTCCTCCCCAACGTCTCTCTTTCTGAAGCCAGTGAAATAATGTGGAAGCACTCCCACTGCGTGTAATTAATCAGTCAATTAAGTGCTCTGAGCAAATCAGTGAAGTGAAGGCTTTTAGAGGGAATGGGACATTACTCATGTAAGCCACCCACTTTCAAAGTGTAAGTCATGTATTTTCACACCCATTCTCCACTAATGGACTCAGCAGGCTGACATTACATGCTTGGAATTCCAATGAATAGCCACTAGGGGGGTTTACCTGCTGTTCCTTCTGTGGGGTGGAAGACTGATCATGATTTTCCATGGAGATTGTATGAGTTCAAGATATGGACCAGATACAGACCATATGACAAATATGGACCAGATGAAACAAAATGATGAGGCTATGAGCAATTTTTTAAATTATTGTTGTAATATCTATGAAATAATTTCTAAAAGAAGATGCCTGACTTATTTGTCAGTGCAGCTTTAGAAAAGAAACTCTTTAATAACTGTATTGGGGCAATATTTATACCACTTTATTCCAGTGGGGTATCATAATGCTGCTTAATTATTGGTTGGTTGTTTTTTGGTTTTTTTTGGTCAGGACCTAGATTCAGTTTGTTTTAGTTTAGTTTTCCATTTAGTTTGTATGCCCGGTGGGGTGAGGGGGATGAATGAGGGTCATTTTGTGGTGTTTTTTTTTTTTTTTTTATCAATTTACTTACTGGGAACAATTAGACCAGATGCACCAAGTTTATTTAAATTTTTAGGTTAAATATCTCCTGAATAGAACCTTTATGATGATGTTTTGTAAGATAAATGAACAAGCAGCACACTATGCCACGATCAAATGATTTCTCAAAGAGATCATAAAGTATTGAAATCTATCACAGTAGAAAGGATTACTGTAAAATATCAGTCTGTGGTTTCAGAACTCCAGCGAACCACAATGAAAGCCATTACCTCCATATGGAGTCGTCCATGAATGGTGTTCCATTTTCCCAGAAGTGGCCGGTCTGTCACAGCAAAAACACATCTGTGAAGTCAAAAGAAACCTATTGAGTATCTAAGGATGAGTCTCCATTTTTGATTCCAACACTAGGAAAAGACTGGGTGAACTCTCACATGGAGAAAATCACTGCGAACCAGAGGGTATCTAAAGATGCAAATCATATTTACTGAAAAACACCTTGAAGGAGGTAATTGTTCACTGGATTATTTCTCACTGGTCTGATGAGTCTGAAAGAACCTTTTGGAACATAGGGGACCTGTTACATCTGGTGTAAAGTTAGTGAAGCATTCCATCATCAAACCAGCGGTGAAATGAAGTGGTGATAGTGTGATGGTATAGGGATGTTTTGCTGCCTCTGGACCTGGGTGACTTGCTGTAATCCTGCAAGAGAAAGTTGGGTCATCAGAACAACTACAATATAGAGCACGAGAGCAGGTTCTGTTCTAAATGACTTAAAAATTAAAAAAATATATAAATAAGATTTTGAAGGAGCCTAGTCAATTGAAATGAACAATTCAAGCTCAAAGTCCACCAAAGTGGCTAAACTGCATTTCTACAAAGAAGAGTGGGACAAAATTCCCCACAGTGATGTGAAAGACTTACCTCCAGCTACAGGAAGCATTTGATTGCAGCTGTAGTTGCTATCAAAAGGTGGGGTTACTATTTTACATGGGAGTGATGGGGGTTTCAGAACTTTTTTCCCCTTCAGTAAATCAGATTGTCATTACAATGTTTTCAAACCATTTAATATGATGCATCATTAAAGAGAGATTTAGCCTGGTGTCCCAAGTGGCATACCTGTCTTAGGTTTTGCCTTGTTGTTGAGTGACTGTGAGTTTGAGGGAGTGTAATTGGTCCTGTTTGGTGAGCAATACACAAAACATTGCAGAGCAATAATAAGCTATTTCTCCTCACCCACTGGTGCAGAGTAATTTTAAGGAGACAGAGGTGGGTAAAAGCCATTTGAAATTATGCTTCTTTTTTGTAGATAAACAAAACATTTGTTTTTAAATTGTCTTGTCAATGTGACCAGGGACATGAACTTACAAGGTATAAAGATCCAGCTTGATTTAAAGGTGACATAATGAAATTTAAATGTGGTTGAAATAAAAGAAGTCTCCTGTATGCTGCAACCAAGAGGGAAAAAAGCAGTTTTTTTTTCTAACAGTCTCTGTATGAATCAGTGAGATTCCACTCCCCTCTTTGTGTTGTTCACCATATCGTTCTAATTAAGTGACTCTCAGTCTTCTGCCTGAGTAGCCCCTTAATCTCTTTCCTTGCCTCTCTCTCTCTTGCCCTCTCTCATGCTCTCTCTCTCACTCTAACACACGCACTCACAGACGTTACACTTTGACCCTGACTCTCTGGAATGATAGGCATCCATCTGTAGTTGCACTGATCTTCAAGCTTATTTATAAAGTAAGGGAGTAAAAGAGAGTGAGAGTGAGTGAGAGGGAGGGAAGGAAGGAAGAAGGGAGGGAGGGTAAGTGTAAAGGAAAGGGGTGGGAAGTAGCAGAGGGAGGAGTGAAGGGCGCCAGGAGAGAAGGAGGGAGGTAATGTTGGCAAGAGAGCCACAGAAAGAGTGAGCGCCGTAAAGATCAGTGACTCGGACTGAACGAGAAGAGCGTCTGTAGAAGAGAGTAGCTGGTAGAGGGGCCTTTTCATTGTAGATCCAGAGCAAGCCTGAGTGGAGTAGGTGGACTCTGTTGACACCCAGTGTGGAGGTGTGCCCTTTCCAGGGCGGTGAAGCACACCTAGGCCCTTTTGGGCCACGAGCATGGGACAGAGCCTTTCTCTGGAGACTGCATCTCAGGACTCCAGCGCACACACCGGTGAGTCACATGTAGTTGCCGGCATCCCATAGGTTTACTTTATAACCAGGGGAATTTTTTTACTCAGTGTGACATAGGCATCATAGAACTTACTTTATGTGTATACTCACATAGCTGGAACTGCTTAACACGCACATCTGCTAGAGTCTTTTGGGGAGTAAAATACAATCAAAACACATTTTTTGTAAAATCTCTAGTGTAGTGACTGCAGTTCAGGTGACCGTTCTAAATCTGGATGCATAGGCCAAATTAAGGCCTCAGGCACACTACATACAAAACCCCATTGTAGGCTATCTATTGTAAGAAAGTGTAAAGAAAGGCTCTTTCTTTGTAGTACATCTGCACTACGCTTTGGACCAATTCCAGTCCTGTTCATTTAAGTAGTAGTGCTCATTCTTATGAGCTCTTATCTCAGAGGCTTTCAGCCTCTTACAGATTGTTCTTCATAGTGGTTGTTGAATCAGCAAATGTTGCAGCTTTTCTTACTTCAGCACTGAAAACATGTTATTTTGGCTCTGAGGCGAATTCATGTCCAAGAATTGTTTGTTACTGGAGTTCCTGTGATTGTGATCCTGCAGGCATTTCAAAACAGTTGGGGTTTTCCTCTTGCTTTCACTTAGTTTCACTCGCACATTTTTAACATGGTAAGGAAACTTGTGAAATTAGCAGCGGACTTTGGTTGCCCTTTGGTTTTTGTATGTTTACAGAGACTGGGATTAATGTGTTGATTTCATCTTGTCACTGCTGTTCTTTTTTTGTATTTTATGATTACTGAAGTAATTGGGGAGGAGCGTTTTTGTACGGTGCAAGTTTGTGCTGTTCTCACAGATAGTTTTGTAGCTCTTGAAAGCAGAAAAAATCCTTAAAGCACAACCGGTAACCACTGTCTTTCTTAAGTTGTTTTATTTGCATTGTGTGAAATGATCCGTAAATATGAAAAATGCAATGGTGTCACAACAATACACAAGATATTATAAATCCAATGAAATACTGTTAAACCAATGGCAGCAGCAACATCATGTTGCAAATAGAAAGAAGCTGCTCGACTCCTCTCATGGCTACTTGTTGTAAATGTCACTTGTTCAAATCCACACGGGCAGGGGTTACTCACAGCTGGAGTATCTAGACCTGGGTTAACTGAGACAGTCATTTAAAACCAGGATGGGTTTTATTAGTGTTAGGGTTTTATTTGCCAACACATCACACCTTCTCCTCTCCAACTGTCTGTGATGCTTCTCCTCCACCATCTAAAACATAGTTTATTTATGAGGAAAAGACCCGAATCAGAGTGATCCCTGAGTTGTTTTTCCTCAGTCTAGAGGGAGTGAGAGACGTCATCAGTGGTGGAGACAGAAAACACAGCTGAGGGTCCTTTTCTGCAAGCAGAAGTCAACCAGGGCCCTAATGCTCCTCAGCCAACTGACCGGCCAAACACTTCGGCTAGGTTTCGACTCACAATACAGGACTCTTTGTTTCTTTGGCAGTGTTTCCCCAGGCTTCCTCATGCTGCTGTTGTATTCGTTTACGGCGACTTCTCCATAACACAAAATGTCATGTTTCTGGATGCTTCCACATCACGAGTGGCCACATCAGTGCATTGTGGGAGAGCTAAGCAGTAAAGGTGGCCTCTTGCCTCTATGGTCAAACATTGCTCTTCACTGGAAAACTTTGCTGAGTGGTGGAATGGGCTAATGATTTAAGTAGCAATAACTACTGGACATGTGATGATGTTTAGCATGACACTTGCACACAAGCACTGTGTTCTGAGTGGGCCTGGCAGTGTTGCTAGTTGGGGGAGGGGGTTGTTGAGTGCAATCACGAGAGGGAAAAGGAGAGGGAGGGTAGTGTTTCTCATGAGTTATCCCAGCGGAGCCACTCTTACGTAACCGCTCAAGCTGCTCCAGGCTTCATGCTTGCCTCTAACCCAATGATACAGCTATCTTCTCTCTCCTCCCTGAAACAAACAGCATACACACCTGATTCCTTCTGCCTTGGGGCTGTGTGCGCACAGCTCCCACATCATATAAATTTTGATTTACATGCACACTATGGGCAAAACATCCCTATTGCAGTTATATAGCTTCCAGTATAACCCTGTTAGTAAGTGACTGGCCTGCTTGTTGGGTGATGTTAATGTCATATTTAGTGTGATTGCGTCAGCAGTCAAACTACTTGTTCTTCTTAGGTTTTATTTTTGGTTGATATTCGGTCTCTCTCCATAAAAATGAAACTACCTCATAAATTAGAGACTGTTCATTGTAAGTCAGCAAACTTACAAATTCAACAGTGGACTGTATAGAACTTCAATTGGTTGATGACAAATTTCGATTAATTAAAAAATGGTCGAGAGACCTCAGCAAGATATTGTCTGAGAGAAAGTGTTTGAGGCCCCCCTTCAAATCTGTGCGATTAGGTATTCAGTGGGGTGACGCAAATGGATTCCGAGGACGGATCAAGGGTTGAAAAAAAAATAAACATGGAGCAAAACACTGCATGCTCATTAAACAGACGTCTAGACACTAAAGCCCAGGTCAGATGTGTGTGACAGTTCCTGTCTAGCTGCTGTAGCTTCCATGTTGCTTAGTGATGTGTTCAGTTGTGTAAAGTGAACAAAACTAGTGCTGTAGTGCTGTACTCAATTGAAAATGTCGATCCATTAAAATTCACTTTCATTATAAAGCACTCAGCTGTCTGAACATTCTCCACAAGTGAGAGCTATTAACACTCAACTCACTTTTGACTTGCAACACTCAAAAAAGCATTCTGATCATATAGAGACAGAGGAGTCTGACAGGATTTCTGCGTACTAGATAGTAGGCATGATATTCATTTTCATTAATCATTCATTTAGCGGATTTACTGAATATGTAACCAAGTTTCACTTGTTCCACTGGGAGTGAAGTGTCTTGGAGATGTCAAGATTGAATGTTGTTTAGTATTGATTACTCGAGTTTCAGTAATCATTTTGTAATTTACAGAGGCATTTCATAGCCTATAATGAACTAAACCAACCCGTTATCCCTCTTTATTCCTAGCCCCTCTACTACACTAACCAGTTAAGTGAGGTGTGGAAGCTTCCTCACACTAAATATCATTCAGCAATGAAAACGAGAGCCAAACAAATGAACCTGTAGTTTGCCGTTTTCCTTTCAGTTATCTTTTACTATTGTTTTAATATTCCTTGCTTCAGTATATTTTGGCAATCCTGTAGCTGCATGGGGAGAGTTCTTAAGTTAAGTGTGTGACCTTCAGCTACCTTTATGGTAATATGGTGATTTTTATCACCTTAATCGCTAGGAAATAAAGTTGAACATCAGATATTGTAGTCAGTTTGTGTTGTGACCCTGCTCTTAATGTCATTGTGTTATCAGCATCATAATTATGATGCCTTTTGAGACTTCAGTGCCAGTTTCCTTTTCCATCCTGGGCAAAGAATTGAATTGGTTGTTTTCATACACTCTCATTTAAAATGAATTCAGTGTTGTCAGTGATGAATAATCCTTGATCTCACTCAAGAATCAGTATTAAAACTGTGTTTGCATCTAAAGGGTGTAAAGACCAACAACTTGATTAATAGCCAAGTTATTGCTAGATTATTACCAATATAAGTGATCATGGCTGCCCTACATGAAAAGCTGTGCAGAGAAGAAGTGAAGGCTTACTGGAGGCCTGTCTCGAGTGCATGGATAATTGTGGCCAGCTCTGTCTCTCAGTGGAGAACAAAGGGTTTCTGTTGTGCGTGTGTGATAGCTGGATGGGGCTTTTCAAGATGAGCATGGAGTTCATGCTGGGAACAGTTTTCTGGTCTGATTGGCTCTGTTTAAAGCAGGTTGCTGCAGAAAAGACCTTAACATCAGATATGTCATTGCTTTCAGTATTATTTTAGGGTTAGTGTTGAGGAGCTAGTGATAGCGCCACACTTTGGGAGCTTAGAGCCATCAATCCATAGGTTTCATTTTTTTTTAGTCGCCCCAGGAAGCTGACAACGGTTTGAGAAACGCCTGGGAAAAAATTAGCATAATTGTGCTGTAACTTAATCAAAGGAGTGATCAGGTTTATGAACTTGACTATTGTAAAACTTAATACAATGTCTGATTTGCTTTTTTACCTGAACTATGTGTTATAAATTATATATTTTCCACACATATGACAGCACACTTTGCAATTGACAGGCATGTCTAGTTAAGTACAGCACTGTTACTGAATCCTACATGTCTGCCTAAATGAAACTACAAAGTTCAATTTTTATCAGAAATCATTTTGAGTCCTGTTCAGACCTCCTAGCTGTGTATAAATGTTTTAGACTATAAATGACCTTAGCTAGAAAAAACAGTTCACTCTTGTTAACTTTAGCAAATTACAGTGAATTAAAGCTTCACACACAAGTGATCACAGGGAACTTTAGTCTGGTCATGTAACATTTCTTTTTACTTTTATTTTTTGTACAAAATTTGTCATATTGATAAAATATGCCTGTCACGTTTACAAGTCTGCAGTGACGACTTTCTCATTTTTTCCACTGCACTTCCACTGGAGCTCTGCTGCATCAGTCAATGGTTGTTTATCTGTGACTGTATTCCCAGGAAAATAGGATGAATTAATTTAATATATGTAATTGAATATAACGTGTTTCATTTTTTAATGAATTACATTACATACACATAATACGTTAATTATCTTTATTATTGTGAGATGATTGAGAGAGGAGTCAGTACATAGCCTTCTACAGTCCCTGACACGAGGAGGATGTGCCCTATTTAAAGAGATTAGCTTCCCTGATGCTTTTTATTTTTTATTTCATAACATGTTCACCAATAAACGCACTTTAGTGTGTGTTGGTGGTTTCTGATCAAGTGATGGTTTATGTTTGGCCAAAATAACAATTGCAGTAATAATTCAGTATAATAATACAAAATAAAACAATAAGCAGTGCTTTAAGCTTGAAAACAGAAAAGATTTGACAGTTACTGTGAAAATTATCCATATTGGCTGATATGAAAATCAGTGTATCATGATATAACTACTGGCCATATCACCCACCCTGTTAGAACCTACTGGCTTAGAGTGTGGGTGTTTATGTACCCAGGGTCAGGGGTTATGAAGCTTGTAACTTTTTACTATAACAGATGTGTACATGATCTGCTGTTACTGCAGTGGACTGAACCAGGAATCAGGATGAGCTGTTATTTGACTGTGTGTTATCTTAACGCGTCTACTCCGACGTGTTTTCCACTTTGCACTGGCAGGTTGGGTGGGGGTTCTCTCTGTCTACCCCCCCCCCCCCCCCCCCTCACTCAGGATCAGGGTGGAGTACCGTTTCCTCCCTCTGTTTCCCAGGCCTCACCCCACCCACATTCCCCCTCCTCCCACTACTGTGCCTGATCTGCTCAGAGTCCCTCTGCCATTCGAACAGCCCTAGCACAGGATGTGAAGTCTGCTCACACCTCGCTCAAATGGACATTTTTATCAACACTCTGTGACGTCTGCAGCTGTCTGTTCCAGCTCTGTTTTCTCCTCTCCCCCCCCAGACCAGAGCTGTGAGCGATGCTATATCCATTTAGGTCCAGCATTCGTGAACAGAAAAGCTTGGAGAGCTCAAACTCTGCCAGCTAGCCGGTTGAAATCCCCAGGACTGCAGCGTTTGGTTTTCCTCTCTCCTGAGGCTGAAGGACTGGGACTCGTGCTGTCGCGTTGTCTGCGCCTGCTGATGGATGTCTGCTTGGTGGCTACTTTGTCTCAGCTCTGTCCCTGGCTCAGATTTGGATGGCTGCCTGTGTGGAGCCAGAGTGTACTGTTCTGCAGGATGAGTTCCGAGAGGGAGAGACTGGGGCTGTCAGTACAGTGGCTTTAATAAGATTTTGAGCTTTCCGTTTCACTGATGTTTTTGATAGGACGGTCTAAATTACTTCAACGTATTTAATCAAAAATGTAGTACATATAAAATGACTACCTGGCATTGATTTATTTGGTTAATTACATGATGATAATACATATTTAGCATTTTCATACTTTTTGCTCGGTAGAGTTTTCGTTTCAAATTATTTTTTTTTAAATATAAAAGCCTCTTAGTTTAGTTTAAATCTGATTGCTTGATTAATCATCAGAATAGTCCATAGATTTTTCAGTGATCAGTATAATTGATAACAGAAGCCCTTGTATGGAGTATGAAATCCTTTCTATTTCTTACAAAGACAAGGACCTGCGGCTCCGGGTTTTTAAAAAAACAAGATGACTGCAAAGCCTGACTGCTCTTTTGGCGCGGGAAGATTATAGTTGGCCTCACCACAAGGATCTGGTCGGCTCTTTGGGAGCTTTCTCACACCTCTGCAGTTTCCTCCAGGCTTTCCCAGACACTGGGTGTACAGCTGGGGGCGAGTTGAGGACACCTCAGCTCCCCCATGGCCTGCTGCCTCCACAGTCATCGGCATGGCAGCTGGAGTCCAGGTAGCACTGCTCTCCCACTCACGATACTGTAATCTCTGTCAAGGCGGGGGCTGCCGGGCTGACTCAGACTGCTGTTAAACCAGGCGGTGTGTCGGAGCTCATACTCGTCCTGTCGGAGCTCATACTCGTCCTGTTTTGATCTTCAGAAGCAGGAAGTGCTGTGGGGGGGTAATTCTAATTTCCAGCAGTAGATCTCATTACAGGATGTAGTGATGGCAGCAGGTCTAATATCATTCATTAGGAGTGTGCGTATGTATCTCTCTCTGTCTGTCTCTCTCATATTCTCTCTCTCTCTCCCACCCACCCACTCATTGTAATTGTGATGTACATAATTATTTTGATAATTCAGTAACCCCTCACACGGATCAGCAGTGACGAATTCAGTCTAACGCAGATTTTTTCTGAGAACCGAACTGATAATGGTATACGCGGAAATCCCCACAATAACGCGGAAACTGCAAATATCCTCCGCCTTTTTTCTGGATGTTCTTACACAAGGGGACTCAGGGCAGGCTGTAGCCGACCTGGGAGCACTTTTTTTTCCAATTCCACACCTGGGTTGAGCCCTCAAGCTCCAAGCGTAATTTCTCTGCGGCGCAAGTACTCAGACACTTCAGATTCAATTGATCTTCAGGAGACTTTTCCAACGAGCCCTCATTTGTATTGTTAGCCCCAGTAGATCAGGGTTTGTTCCCAGAAAACCGTTCATCTTGCTGCGGTATCCTAATACTTTTGCCCCATGACCTTCCGAGTTGCTTATCTCGGCAGGGAAAGCACTCAGACACTTCAGACTCCACAGTTTACCATTACATTTTCTTTAAGGGTAATGCAGTTTTAAATTAAATTAAAGTGTTCTAGGAGCATTTCTTAGGGACATATTTTGGGTTTACACTATAAAAATAGGCATTTTTAGGCATTGTTTTACCATTCAACATCAACATGTTTTTTTCACTATATGCAGGTACTCTTGGAATGTGGCGAAAAACGAGGGGTTACTGTATACCAATAAATAATGACACAATATTGCTTGCCTCTTCCTGAACTGTCTTTTGAGGTCAGATAAGGTGTTGCCTTGCTTGATAAGAATTTGCTGTCTCGGTCAACAGAGCAATAAACAGTTGGCTGCTGGATTGGAATGAGCCCGGCATGTTGTGGGAACTTCTTTGCTTAGCACTAGCGCTGTCGCCAGGACATCCTGTGTTTGCTGCACTGGGGTCTAAACTAATAGCAAGGCTAATGCTAATTGATAAATATTTTGTTTTGTTGGAAAGAACCAAATCAGATAAAACTACAGTATTTCCAGGGACAAGATTAGTGTCTGTTGTTTTTGACTGAAGCCAGAGGGATGAATTGCACAATAAATGTGACTTTTGTCAATCAATCTGGAGCGTTCTGACATAGCTGTGAGGCTTCTTATTAGCCAAGGTGCGTATTAACACAATGACTTCTAATCTGATAAACACTATTTTTTTAAATCCATGAGTATAACAACCTGCTCTAGCGAGGTCAGGTCAATGTTACTCTTTTTTTTTATTTATTATATTCTGGTCTTATTTTGTTTAATTATTTAATGAATGGATTGTAAGTGGAAAAAGAAAAAAGTTTCTTTTTGCCAATTTAATTAGGTAGCTATGTGACTGTCATTTCCATTGAGTTTAAATAGTATAAGATGTTGTGATAGAATTGTTTATGATGTAGCATACCAAGTGTCAAAACAAGATGTGTAGACCAGTGTGACTTTTAAAGCACCATGAATTGAGCATATTGCACACTGAAAAGCAGTACCTCAGGTAGTAACCCATTTTTAGTCTCTAAAGGAATGCGATTTCATAAAGTCTGGCGACGGCTGGCTGAGGGACCACTGAAGATCTGTTCAGTGGTCTATTGACTTTCATCTTCATTTCTCAGGAAACGCTCTGCTGAGGAGTTTAAAACAAAAGCTATTCTGATGAGTGTCAGCAGTTTCCATTTTTGTAAAGCACATTGAATGACCTTTGTGCACGATGATGTATAAATAAACTTGACTTGGCCAAAGACTGTCAACAATACTTCATGATGCCATTCAACCTCTGCCATATTGGTCATTCAGGCCTTACCACCACCCAACTTTCTGCTCCCACTTTCCTTCCAGATGATGAAGGCGACCACCAGCACACTACAACAGGGAGTGAGGGCAGCAATGCAGGGGAAGGCACACCTCCACCCAAGCGCAAGGGCAAGTTTTCAACCTTGGGCAAGATTTTCAAGCCCTGGAAATGGAGGAAGAAGAAAAGCAGTGACAAGTTTAAGGAAACTTCAGAAGGTTTGTATTTTTATTGCGCCCTTTTGACCACTGTTCGGATTATTGGTTAAAAATCTATGGAAAAAAAAGTTAATGTCTCATTTCTGATGTATGCAGTTGATTAGAAGGTCATCTCAAAATTATAGTTAACCTACAGTGTATGCATCATTGATTCCTTTGTGATCTATTTTTCATTATCAAGGGTCTTGCATAAATGACACCTTGGCATGAGCGATTGGTTGATAGTACCCAGAATTATAGATAGATTTAATTCATCACAGTAACTTTGACAACTTAAATGTCAGAAAGGCACCTTTCCGTGGCTTTTAAAAGCATGAAAATAGACCATTCAGAACATACACAGAAAGCCTTGCTGTATGTGTCCACGCTTGAGCTGTAGGTCAGGGTTAGGGACCCTTCTCCTGTGTGCACTGAAAAACACGGTCAAATGGTTTGTAGGTGGTATTTGCACATTGAATGGACATCTTTACAATCACTTTTTCAGTGCCTGCCTTAAAAGTGTTAATTGTTGATGATGTAGGGACTGTGTCAGATGACTGACTACCAAGGATGCACCAGGATGGGAATTCTGGGCCAATTCCAGTGATTAAAATTCAGAATAAATTTACACATTTTGGAGAAATGTATTTTGTTAATCTATTGAGAGTTAAAAATAGAGTAAGACACAAAGTGGCTTGTTGTTGTGTAGACATTGTACTGTTCTAGTACAGCAAATGCATTAATAAATATATTAAGTTAAATTAAGTTACCCATCTAATGCTGTATTGTTTTGTAACAATTCTCTGCCATGTATAAATTATCTTAAAATGGATATTATCAAGAGATGTTAGGATAATTCCCAAACCATTTGTATAGTTTCCCTCACAACTGTAATCTCAGTAAGTTGGCAGCTTGGAGCTTTAAGTCTTTGTGCTGTTTTCTTCTCAACAGTTCTGGAAAGAAAGATGTCGATGAGAAGACCAAGACAGGAGCTGATCGAACAGGGAGTGCTAAAAGAACTTCCTGAGAACGGTATGAGATTTTCTGCTCTTTGTATTGCTTGTGCATTTAAATGATTGATTCAGATGGACAACATTATGTAAAGGTCATCTCCCTGTAGTAGCAGCCCACATGGACTGAAAAAAACATTTGCTGCTGGTTGTTTTATTGTTTGTTGTTTTGTTTATTTCATTCATATTTCATTCAGTTTATTACATACTAGCACCCCCATATAAGTATAACTAAATTTTTAAATGTTGAATGAGTTTATAGCCTTCATTAATACCATATTTGTTATACTTGACACAGAACAGATTGTTCTAAAAACCTAGCTGTTGAGCTGTGCTGGTTGAATGCACTCTGGAGGAGGTTTTGGGGGGGGAGGGGGGCACAACAGTTTGACACAAAATGGCCTGGAGCAATAGCAGCGTTACACTTTTCAGTACCTTCTCCAGCTGTCATCAAAACTGAAACACTATAGGCATGATCTACAGCATTAAACAAAGCCAAAACATCTGAGCTACAGTCCCCCACCCCAAACTAGAAACACCTGGAAAAATGTAGCAATCCAAATATACACTGCTCACAAAAATTAAAGGAACACTTTTTTTATTGGGCCTGGCATGAAATCAATTAAACCTGTCTGA
>JBBJLR010000007.1:14490259-14526668 GCA_037577145.1 Brachypetersius gabonensis
TGTCTACACAATTGAGCCCTCTGTGAGCTGAAAACTTTTATTTCCATTAAAAGACTTGGCATCCTTTTGTTCCTAAGTCATTGCCCTGTCGTTATTTGTATAGATATCCAACTTCATATAGAGATCTGATGTATCTAATGTGTTTCTTTAAAGTGTTCCTTTAATTTTTGTGAGCAGTGTAGTATACCAGAATTAAATGTAATGGCGCTATATATAATTTTTCGGCATAAGATGAAGCTTCCACTTTTTCTGTATTTTGGGGAAAACACATCACTCTGTAACTCCAAATCGCAGTTTAGGAGTTCACTGTGTTTTTTTTTTTCCATTTCCCAAATAAGAGGATTTTGTTACAGTAACAGGCCTAGGTGGTCCTTTATCTGAGTGTACCTGCTATGTCCGTCACTGCCTGTGCATCCATATATCTCAGCTCTGCAGTAATCTCATTCAGACAGACTCTTCAGTGAGGTCATAACAGTGACAGCTCTCCCAATTCTGTTGCTATCCCAGAGGGGAATGGGATAAATTCAGTATATTTTGAGATGGATGACGGAAGGAAATTCAATTTGATGCTCACTTTTGACTATCCAACTTCATATTTTGTGAGAAAAATGACATGCTGTTTTTCTTGAGTTGGGAAAAGTGGAGCAAATTGTACCCTGCAGCAAAAAGCTTTGAAAGTCATGCAGTTGGTGCTGTGGGGGCCTATTTATCTGAGAGGTATTCTGAAACATGCAAACCTGCTCTTGTTCACAGCCTCTAGCAAGTTCCTAGCTTCGAAAGCCTGCGCTGCCTTTCTCTACTCTGATTTAAAAAGATTATGATATCCATCTAAAGTCTTTTAAGCACCCTCAGAGATGCAGATGGTGTTGCTCCAAGATACAATTGTTTATGAATGTGTGAATGATCATTTATTATGTACCTATTATGTACACATGGTAATATATTCTTAATTTATTGTGACAGAAGTAGATGAGGCTCATGGCCCTAAGCAGCATTATGTGAAAAATGGCCACACGCTGCCTGTAGGGAGCAACAGTGGAGGGAGTCAAGGGCTTGAGTCTGTCCGGTCCCCGGCTGAGTCAGACCTCAGAGTGAACCCAGCCTGGCTGCCCCACCCTGATGAGCGCAGAGGTCGTGCCCCGTCTGATGGTGAGCGTCGTGGAGGACTGGGCTTCCGATCCACTGGACAGGATGAAGGTAGGAGAGGCGGACGTTCTGGTGGGGAGGAGTGGAAACCCAACCTGGCCTGGCAGGTGGAGGAGGCTCGACGGGGAGGCAGAGCAAATGAGAAGAGACCAGGCCTGACCAAAGCCCCGTCTGAGGACTGCCGCAGGACACGCCCCGAGACAGAGTGGAAGCCCACCCTCCCCCGCCACGCTTCTGCTGAGGAGGGTAGAGGAAGGCGAGGTGAGTCGGATCAACTTTCTTCTGTCTTGATGAGGCACGCCAGACTCCAGTTCTGGGCCTCAAGACTGCAAACCTAATGCAAAGTATATATGTTCTATTATTTAACACACCTAATTCAGCTCACTGGGGAGTTCTTAATGTGTTAAGGCATCAGTGAAAAGCACTGCAGTTTCACAGGTAGAGGAAAGCAAAGTATAATATACAAGACGTGTCACAGTGACTGTTCTACACACCAGTTCACACCAACCCAAGGATTTTTGTTCTATACTTCAGTTATAGAGATTGAATATTATTAAAGTTCATTCAGTTTGATGTGGCTAAATCTCTGCTAAAAATATGAAGTGAAATAAAATGCAGCTAGATCTCCAATGTGTTTTTTAGTAAACTAATTATGTTTCATTATATAAATTTAAACCCAAATGCCACCTAATGTTAACTAGTGTCACTACCAGTTTATTATCAACATTCTGGATAGTATTGGACATTGTATGACGTGTCTGGTAAGCAGTAATCTGTAGGGGAGGGACAGCATTCATCTCTGCAGATAGTGATGTCTTGAGGTTGTCGGCATTTTTCTAGCACTTCGGTTTCCTCTCACCTGCTATTACACACTTTTCCTCCAGTGCTTCCTCCTCCTCTTCAGGCCCTACTGGAGAGGAGGGCGGCTGTTCTCCCCTGAGTCCTGCTCCAGCTAAGGTTCTTATTTAGGAACAGGGGAGGGACAGCTCAGCTTTATTCTCTTTCCTTCCTAATTAACACACTGCTGTCGATTCAACTTAAACCTCTTTAGAACAAGCCCGTTCCTTTTAGCCACAAACCTCCTTTGAGAATAAATTCATGGTTCCACCAGGACTAATGGTCTATTATAATCTGAGTTTAAATAGTTCAGCCAGTAGTTCAATATTACCTTAACTTTAACTGTTGACAAAGAAATGCAAAGAGTGGATAAAGAGGAGTTTAATTTGTGCCCCCCACTTCATCCACTCTCTAAATTCTTCCTTCTGGCTGGCTCTTCCCTTTACTTCCCTGACCCGCTCCCCTCTGATGCCCGTGCCTTGGTGTGATAAAGTGGCTGTAAATAACCCTGAGCTTAAAACATCAGCTTTGAAGAATGGAGAGGGAATAACTGGGGAGGGGGTGAGGGAGGGAGACAGAGGGAGGTAATTACGGTAGTCTGTTTATCTCCCATGGCGACTGATGAGCTGATTAAGAAAAGCACACAGACAAACAGCATGGGAATGATAACACAATTTTGCAACATGGGATTCTTGCAGGATAGATGAGAAGAACTTTCTGTAGATTTTTGTGTTTTGATGCTGATTTCTATGACGCTGATTTAATCACTTAAATTCTGTTGGTTAACACAAATAACAACTATGGATGAAGAATGCATACCTGACGGACCCAAAGTTTACATTACAGCCCTGTAACTCGCAAGAGAACAACCTAGCGCTGCTAAATTTTACACGGACCCTCAGCTAGTGTTGCTTTTGTCATCGAAAATGTTGACTAAATATCACAGTCAATGAACATTTATCACATGACAAAAACGAGACACAACATAAATGGTGGTCATGTGACGATAACTATAACCAAATATATCATGTAATATTGTTGACGAATAAGAACAAGACTAAATGTGGTTTACAAAATAAAACTATACTAAAATGTCTCTTCTTGACTAAAATGAGACGTGATGTTATTTCGTTTGCGACAGGGAGAAGAGAAAAAAGTCGACCTTAGAGGTAGACAGCTTATGTCCCAATCCTTTTGTCCATTGTGAGGCACTGTGAATTAAATATATCTAGAGTGACCAAAAGTATTGGGACGACTTGAGAGAGAGAAATGACACACACACACACACACACACACACACACACACACACACAGCATTTTGATAAGCAGCCTTTCCCATATCCATGCAAAAAAGCTGAGTCTAAATTGTTCTGATTTGGTTGTGTAGAATATATTTGTTCAGGAATAAAAAAATATTCACGTAAGTTCAGGCCGACACACTGAAGGTGAAGACTTTTACCAGTTTTACAAATGTGGTTTTATGGCAATAGACACACATTTGTTTATTTATTTAATTGTGTCTTGCAGTTTGGTTGGCAAAATAAATGTCGTAAATTCAAAGCAGAGTGTCCTCCGTGTCTGGAATGGATGTACAGTATTCTTGAGTCTGTAAGGTGACAATAATATAATACTAAGATAACCTTGTTTGAATTGTAAAATCGTTTTTACTAAAAGACCATTTTGATTTAGTCTCTTCTACTGTCTACTATACTTATACTATATTGACTGGGTTAAATAGAACTGCATTACTTAAAAAAGAGACAAACTTTCATAGACTCAAATGTCAGTTTTCATTGACTAAAATAGTTAGGATGATTCTGACTAAAATAAGACTTAAATGCTTAGGCTTTTAGTTGACTGAAACTTGACTAGACTAATTATAATGATACATTTAATTTATAAAGCGCTTTTCAAAATACCCAAAGACTCTTCGAGTGGAAGAAAACTGAGCATTTTGGTTTTTTGCTCACACTTTAATTTTTTTATTAAAAAGTTCCTGTGTTTTTGTTCTCTTCTTAGTATCTTGTTGGAATATTGGAATGAAATATGATCTTTTAGAAAGTATTTGCTGGGCTGATGATGCCACACCCATTCATGACTGGCTGGGCCCTCCATCACCCAGACAGTATACGCATCTGTTAGCTGACTAATTGGCCTTCTCCAACAAATGTATTGAGCTTTCCTGTGGTGTTGCGTTAGCAGAATTTCAGAAAGTTGCAGCGGTGGCTTAATCCTCCCAGTGTTGGTATCGTTGTGATTGGCAAATCATTGCTACCAAGTGGATTTGGGCATGAGCGAAATTGTGGAGAACTGTTAATAAATAAGTGTCAAATGTTCAGGCTACTCTTGAATCTTTTTTGCTATTGTTTTACCTTTATTTCACTACTGTAGTACTTGTCCTAATATTAGTATATTGAGTCCCTCTACTTCTCAATGGCACAAACATAAAACATAAACATTAAAATTATTTTGTGGGGAAATTTGAGATTTCATATTGCCCTAAATTGTTTCTGAAAGAATCAAGTCATTTAATGAAATTTAACAATGCTGTCATATTATAGCATGGTGTTTCATTCTGCTTACAGAGTCAGACAGTGGTCACTATATTCCAGACCAGGAGGCTCTGAGGGACACCTTGCGAGAGCCCCTGCCCCCCAAGCAGTCCATAATGCCGCCCAAGTGGTTGATGAGCTCCAGCCCAGAGCCTGGCATGGAGGGCTCCCCCCGCACACCCATCCACAGCCCTGCCACCTCCTTCTCTTCCTCTTCCATTTCCTCCAGCTCACCCCCGTCCTCAGCCACCAGTTTAGCCGGGAAGACCCTACGGACTGTTTCATCTGCTGGGGTTAACACGCAGGCTTCCAGCGGAGTGTCCTTCACTCTTTCCTCTGCACAGTCCTCCTCCTCCACGGGCATGGCCCCAACCCAGCCAGTTAAGCAGCCCCCACTACCCCCGCCAAAGCCAGTCAACCGCACCACCAACCCCGCTATGCTGGGTGAGTGCTTGCTGCCTTTCCGAAGTGACCCTCTAAAGGCTTGAAGTAGATTTTGTCTATGCTGCCTCATGGCTTGTTTGCAGGTACAGCCATCAAAAGGAAAATTCTCAATAGAGGCCTCAGACCTCAGTAGGCTCTATACTTATCCTCATCTTAGCCTTCCAGGCTTTTCAAGTGTGGTAGAGCATCTTTAATGAGATGAGTCTCAAGCACATCTCTTCCCTGGCATCCCTCTGTTCTAGTGCAGTGTTATCGCTAATGACTCTGGGCTTGGCAGGGAGCTTTCTGCTGCAGTGCTGCGGCAGTTGTTGGTGGCGTTTTGTTTGTTGTTGTTGTTGTTGTTGTTTTGTTGTTTTCCTCCACATTGGAGGTACTGAACATTTTGGGCCTTAAGTCCAGTATGTAGCTGGTGGGCCAAGCACCACAAAATACTCAGCACTCCATGTTCAGTTTGTATTTAAATGTGTAGTGTGTTTATAACTGCCTAAATGATCATGCCACATTTTAGGCAGGGCTGCTTTGTTGGGGAACGCTTGCTTTATTCTCATGTGCCTCATGTATGTTTAGAGCTTAGAGTCTAAAATGTTTGTTTTGGGGCATGCACTCGTATAAGTAATGATATACAAGATGTACATCAATTGTACACAGTTGTCAAATATACTCACATGCTTACCATGTTCATGTCTTTGATATATTTATGAACATATATTCTAAAAGATAAAACATGTATCAATCTGCAGAGAGGCTGCGTAGATGGCCAAGGTTTGGAGGTTCAAAGCTACGTCTGAACAAGAGTTGCTAAGATTAATCAGGCTCTTTGATCCAAAAATACAGTGAAAGAGTTGTTTTCATTCATGCTGTAATCGTTTTTAGCTTCGACACTTGTTATCCCCAGGAAAGAGAAAGCTATGTTTGACCCAGTTAGAAACCTTATATAATTCAGTCTACTTTCTTTTTTTTTAAGAAAATCACAATAACTGGGTAATTTACCTATTCCAGGGGTCCTGCTATGAAAAGATGAATTTAATTATCTTAAACCGTAGAGCCCAGGAGAGTGCCTACTATCATTGTACTCTTTCTTCCCAGTAATGCATCATTTAAATGCAGCAGCCATCACTTATAATGCATCTCTGCACTTTCATGAGGGTTGTATGTGTCTGATAAAGCTTGATAAAGTAAAGAGATTGTGCCATCTGTTACCAAACCAAATGCAGATGGCTGAAAGATGACAAGGATCTGTGCAAAATTATATACAATAGATTCATGTCAACGAAAATGTCAATATGCATTGCTATATACTATTTTTGGGAAGCATGCAAAACTGCACTGCACTTTAAAATAATCGTACAAAAAAAACGTTTCCTACCTCACATCAAACAGCTAATTGGCCAAGACATGTTTGATGTGCTCTTTTTAGTTTCGTTACTCAAGACTCAAAAATATTTCGAGTCAGTGTATAGACCTATATGACTATTCAACTACTTTAGTTTTGCTGCTCAAGTGCCCATGGTGGATGCCAAAAACACATTGGCTGATCAGCTATATTTGAGGTGAAGGAAGACATTTGTAAACTTAATTCCTCAAAGAATTTAGAACAAGAATTTAGGCCTATTTTTTTTTAATAACATTGACTTATTGAGTATAAAACAGGAATAATGATTGGTTGCAAACAGATGGATTTTAGCATTGATGCATGCTTTATTGTGTCGTGCAGATTATTTTAAAGTTTGCTGAGTGTAGTTGGGACATGTCTCCACATTGCCTCCTGCAGGTCATTTGAAGCATCTGCTGTTCAAGTGTGTTTGAAATTCTGGGTTAAGATGATCCAGTGTGTCTTCTGGGTAGCTCTTTCAATTTCCTTTTCAAAGGAGACTTTTAGTAATAACACTTGTGTAAACTGTTTCTTTGGCTTCTTCAATCCTTTAAACTAAATCATAGCACCTTTTTGGTCAAAGTTAACTAATAACTAAAAGCGTTACATTAAACTGCTTATATTATATTCGGCTTTAGTCTTTAAACAGGGTCCCTTTTCAGATGTATATTTATGCAGATGTTGCTCATATACAAGTGGCTTAGTGCGCAGTGGCTGGTGTTTGACCCCTATGGGATGGTTTCTTACTCCTGCCAGCCTCCACCCTACACGGGGGTGACCCCTTTCCCCTCTACTGGTCCTGTTGGAAGCGCGAGGGCGACTATGATGTGTACCTGTCCCTGCCTGTGTACCTGTGCCGGCGGGCAGGAGGCGTGCGCACAGGTAACACCAAGGCCACGCCTGTTGCTGCAGCAGTGCCACTTCATCTGTCATGTTGTCCGTCTGCTCGGTGTGTGCTGGCATCATCTTCCTCACCTTTGCCACCGCATGCTCTTAGCCTGGCTGAGACGCTGGACTAACATGCAGTGGCTAGAGTGCTCCGTTTTGGCCTATTTTTCTTCTTCTCTTAACCCCCCCCTATCTTCTCTCTGGAACTGTCTGCTATCTTGCTAAGCTGCATGTATATTAGCTATTAGCTTTTAGTTATAAGCGAGCACCATCGTGCCGCAGTGTTAATAGTGTGTATTAATGGCATGCGTCACTGCGATGAGGGGCCGTAACCCCTGCCGGATTTGCCAGCATAGCAGGTTTGCCCCAATCACTCTGGAACAATAGTGAAACACCAGCTGTAAAAGCTAATCCACACACATCTGTTCCAGTAAGATTAGAGAACAGCAAATAAGCCCAATCTAATGCACTGCATGCTGAAAGACCATAGGTCACTTAGATGTGTCTGCACAGGATCTGAAATCTGATTTCAAATTTGTTTACTGTAATTCAGTACTCTGCTTGATTGCAGTTACTGAGTTCAGTACTACAAATGTTTGAAAGGGAAGCATGATGTTGCTGTTTTAGACATATAATCTCTAGCTGTGGCTTTCCATGTGTTTGACGTCTGTACTGAGCTCATCAGTACATGGAGCATGTTTGGCCCCGGGCTGTATTTATGATAGCTGAATGTTCAGTGTGTCCAATCACATGGACTATGTGACGGTCACAGGATTGTTCCTGTTTCTCAGCATGTGAACTCAAGCTATTGTACCTTGTAAGTGCTTTAAATGTGTATTCTTTTAACAAATCTTTTAAACGCCTTAGACTGTGTCTATGGGGTTTGATGTTATAAGACCTTGTCAATGAGATTAGCAATTTAAAGGTTCTGAAAAGACAGTATGCTGACATTTTATAAGGCATAGGGATGGGATGGTCAACCATTTTAATGATTTACTGAAGAGGTTGAATGATGCATAAAATGTAAAATGGGATATAATACATATGTTTCATAATACAGTACAATAAGATATATTAATGTGGATCCACAGTTCAATTCTGACATCACAATTCAGTTTTATTTTTGTATTTTCATGAAGTGTTTAAAATGTTTGTACAGAGTTAATTCTATAGTCCACAGATTGGTTTGATTTTGATAACCAAAGGTTCCAAAGTTTTATTTTATTTATAAATGCATAGTGTGGGTTTCTTTATATAAAGACCCTCTCTGTACTCTGGTATGCTGCGCCTAAATGCCTAGTTTTGCACAAACAGCGAGAAATGGTAAATGATTTTCGAAAGAAAGGATAAAAGTTGATAAAAGTTTTCACTGTTTTTATTTTTTTTATACATATTAAAATTCCTATACCCCTTATATAATTTAGTGAATGTCCTCCTGGTTCAGTTTTTCATAGTTCTGATAACTGTGACTACAAGTTTTATAAAAAAGTGAGCATGTTGAAGTAAATAGCCTTAAACTTAGAAGTGCCGCAAGAACATGTTCTTAACCGTGGGAGAGTACACATTTAATCTTGGTAGATAATTTTGCTATTTAAAGTATGTGGCTCTTCAAGAGGGTTGTGTTAAAATCTGTATACAACAGTTGCAGTGAAATGTGTATTTGCTTTTCCTTTGAATGTATTTGCTTTTCCTTTCCTATGCATAATACTAAAAACCATGATACTTTTTTGGCAAAGATATCATAATATTTTTCTTACTATCCCATCCCTAATGACAACCTTGACATGAGAGGGAGTAAAATTAATGAAAAACACTGCTTACTTGTGACTCATAACCCTCTATCCTTCTCCAGCTGAACTTGCCCAGGTGACAGGAGGCGCCAACTTGGTGCCCGCCAAGCCTTCCCCTCCCATGCCTCCGAAGAGAACCACTCCCGTCACCAAGCGCAACACTGAGGATTCCACCCTCGCTCTCTCTTCTCTGTCCTCCATGCTGTCTCTTGAGGACAGGGCCAACATCCCTGGGGGCTTCCCCCTGCCCCCACCTCCACCGTCCCCACCTCTACCCACGCACATACCACCCTCACCGCCCCGAGGCCATACACACCACCTCCTGCACCAACACTCTTACCCACATCCCCTGCCCCAGCCATTGCCGGTCCATTTTGACCCTCCAAGCCCAATGGAGGAACCACCTACCCGTCAAGCCCCAGTGCCCCTGCATATCATGATCCAGCGGGCGCTGACCAGCCCTGGACCTGCTCTTCCTCACCCAGATGGATCTCAACGTGCCCACTCACTGCTGTTTGAAACACCTCCAGAATACCAGGGTACTCGCCCCCTGCCCGTGACCATCCAGCCCCTCAAAGTGTGAGTATCCAGCACCATTGCTATCTGCTTCAGCCAACACAGACAGAGGTAAGAGTAGATAATTTAGGCAATGCTAGGTTGTTTTGCTAAAATGTTTGCCTGGTAAAAATAAAAACTGTTCCTAATGCAAAAATATTAAACATTTGTATTAATAAGTATCTCCACAATGACATCAACTGATGTGGAATACAGTGGGGAAAATATGTATTTGACACATCAGCATTTTTATTAGTAAGGGGATTTCTAAGTGGGCTATTGACACAAAATCTCCATCAGATGTTGCCATCAAGCCAAATATTGAATTCATACAAAAAAAATCAGAACATTTAAGTATACAAGTTGTCATAATAAATAAAGTGAAATGACACAGGGAATAAGTATTGAACACACTTTATTTAATACTTCGTAGAAAAGCCTTTGTTGGTGATTACAGCTTCTAGACGCCTCTTGTATGGAGAGACCAGTCGTCTGCATTGCTCAGGAGTGATTCTGGCCCATTCTCCTACACAAACGGTCTTTAAATCTTGAAGGTTCCTTGGGCGTCTTTTATGAACTTTGATCTTCTGTTCTCTCTATATTCTATTTTCAATGGGATTTAGGTCAGGTGATTGACTGGGCCATTCAAGCAATTTGATTTTCTTTCTTTGAAACCAATTCATTGTTTCCTTGGCCTTGTGTTTGGCATCATTGTCTTGCTGGAATGTCCACCCTCTTTTCATTTTCAGCTTTCTGGTAGATGGCAGTAGATTTTTATCCAGAATGTCCCGGTACATTTCTCCGTTCATCCTGCCTTCAGTAATATGAAGTCTGCCAGTACCCCTTGCTGAGAAGCAGCCCCAAACCATGAGGCTTCCACCCCCACACTTAACTGTTGGTATGGTGTTCTTGGGGTGGTGGGCAGTGCCATTTCTTCTCCAAACATGGTGTGTAGAATGACAGCCAAAAGTTCAAGTTTGCTTTCTTCTGATCATACTATATTCTCCCAGTAATCCACAGGCTTCTCCAAATGCGGTTTGTTTTTTGGTGAGCGTGCATGGATATCATGGTTCAGTGCATTGCTTATAGTTTTCTTTGAAACAACAGTACCTGCTGATGCAAGGTCTTCCTGAAGTTCTGCCCGAGTGGTTCTTGGCTCTTGGAGAACTCTCCTGATTATTCTTTGGACTCCTCGGACAGGGAACTTACGTGGAGTAATGGCCCCCACAGTGCTCACAGGAACATTCAGCATTCTGGAAATGCGCCTATAACCATTCTCATCAGAATGCTTTTCAACGATGAGGTTACGAGGATCTTGGGCGTTCTTTGCTTTTACCCACCATGAAGTCTTTCCTGTGTGCCCCCTGGGTAATGAGAAGCCTTTATAGGCCCTCAATTAGGACTAGCAGCTGATATCAGTTAGTACTGATAGGGGGCAGGGTTTTTCTCTCAATACTGACAGATTCCAGGTGATCTCCTGGCTTTCTATGCCATTTTGCACCTTGTTATCTTCATGTGTTCAATACTTACTCCTTGTGTCATTTCACTTTATTTATTATGACTCAACTTGTATACTTAAATGTTCTGATTTCTTTGTATGAATTCAATATTTGGCTTGATGGCAACATCTAGTGGAGATTTTGTGTCAACAGCCCACTTAGAAATCCCCTTACTGATAAAAATGCTGATGTGTCAAATACTTATTTTCCCCGCTGTATACATTAAAAAGGGGGAAACTGACATCTGTCCACTATTATATGATTAAGCAGTTAACCATATTAAATTGTCCTCCCATTTACTCTTATTAACACTTGTGAATGTAACAAACAACTGTGTGATATCACAAAATAGAGGCCATACTGCCCCCAACACTTCCTTTGAAGAAACGCTGGCTGTTGAAATTCCCAAATTACCCTCATTTTTAAAAGCACATCGTTTATTCTTACAAGCTTATTCATTTTCCAATTGGCAGAGGTGAGGACGACTACTCAGATGAGGAGGAAGAGGAGGAGGAGGAGGAGGAAGAAGAGGAGGAGGAGGAGGAGGAAGATGATGATGATGATGATGTGCCTTCTCCAGACCAATTGCCTCCCCCTCAGTGTCAGCCAGAGCTGGAGCCCCGCAGCCGCAGGTGCCTGGTGGGAGAACTGAATGTCAGCATGATACAAGAAGGACCCGACAGCAGTGAGGAAGAGGATGGAGAGGATGACCAGCACGCTGAGGAGAGCGACTCGGATGGACCTGTGCTCTACAAAGACGATGAATCGGATGAGGACGAAGAGGATGAATATCCACCCAGTATGTTAACAGTAGGGGTGTACATTTCTGACCCCACAATTCTACTATTAAATTATGATGAATTAAGAAACATCTCTAACTTTCTAAAATGGCCAAGCTTTGCTTAATTCGGCTTATTTATTTTGGTTTGGTTACACAACTCAAATATTTACAGTGCCTACTGCTACTCTGCATGCTGCCAGATAGTTAATTGAGCCATGTGGCACAGTAGCATTGCATTGGGGCTTAAGTGTTGATGTGAGTTCACTGAGCATAGGTATCACTGATTACGGGGGTGTGTGTGTGTTTTCCCGATATACACACTTATGTACACACTTGTGCCCATAAAATAGTGAAATCTAGTAATTGTGTGTGTGTGCCTGTTTCTGACTGTGTGTGCGCTGTGTGCAGGTGCTCTGGCCAGCAGGGTGAAGAGGAAGGACACTTTGGCTCTGAAGCTGAGCAGTCGGCCCTCGGCCCCAGACAGGCAGGCTCCTGAGAGGCAGGCCAGAGTGGAGCACACAGGCCTGTCCTGGCAAAGCAAGGAGCAGTGGGAGGCCATCCGCACACAGATTGGCACAGCACTCACTCGGTATACATTCTCTCACACTCTCTCTCTCTCTCTCTCACACACACACACACACACACACATACACACACACACTCACACACTCATTCATAACTAATTCACACAGTAGCGAAAACTGAAAACGAGAACTCGAGCAAGAATGTGTTCCTAATTTAACAACATGGTAAGTAATAACACTTCTGTTTGTAGACGACTGAGCCAGAGGCCCACTGCTGAGGAGCTGGAACAGAGGAATATTCTGCAACGTAAGCACTGCCTTTAATGTTGTCTTTTTTCTAGTCTAATGCTTTGCCTTTTAAGCTTCACAAATGTAAACTTTCTAAGCCTGTAGCATCGGTGCTATTAAAAAAAATAAACAATGATTCTTTAAAAATGTTAATCTTGGTTGAGTCTGTGGAGCAGTTTGTGATTTTGACTGAGGAAAAAAATTAAAGCCATTTTGCCACATTGTAGAATTGTTATCTATTTATTTTGTAAAATGTGCAGCTAATTCAGATTCTCCTTATTGATTTTGAAATGCCCATAAGGGGGTCCCACTAATGTTAATGTAAACTGTTAATCCCAAAACTGTATGTTTTCATAGCAAAGACAGTAGGGACAAGTAAATCCAAAAATGTCTCTGGACTGATTTGCTTTAATCAGGAGAATGGTAAAATCCTTAATCCTTAAGTTTATGGCGTTATATATAGAATTACAGCCCCAAGGTAAACAACTGCTGGCTAGTCTGTACATCCTGTAGCCCTCTGCTTATTAACTTCTACATTTGTTCAGTAGTGTTCAAACTACCTTACAGCCAGATTTTCTTTGTGTATCTGGCTCACAATTTTTCTGTGCTTAGGTCAAATGTTAAAATATCATCAGCCACTTCTCAGCTTAGACTTGTAGAATACTTCATTTTTTTTCGTGTCATATTTCTCTTCAGCCAAGAATGAAGCAGATCGTCAGGCAGAGGTTCGGGAAATCAAACGCAGGCTCACCAGAAAGGTAAATTCAGTGTGTTTGCTATACGTGTTATTAAATGACAACTGTGGCTCTTCTAAAATCATGCAATATATCTCTGTATCATTTCAGTACCACAATGTGTCCAGAAAAGTTGGACATCTAGACCAGTGGTTCCCAACCTGGGGTCCGGGCACCCCTGAGGGGGGCGTGAGAGATCACTGGGGGGGCGCACAATTTTGTCTGCACTGATGATACCGAAATTATATTCATAAAAACATTAAATTCATAACAATCCCAATGTCTGAGAAACGTAAAAGGGTGTGTGTGTGTGTGTATGAGTATAAAAATCTACAACCACTGTTTATTTTTTGCAAACAAAAGTTTGTAATTAATCACTTCATAAATGTTTGTGCGTCTATCGGGGTAGTAGTTGGGGCTGGGGGGGCCCGGCTTGTCTTGGACAAAGGCAAGGGGGGCTTCAAGGAAAAAAAGTTGGGAACCACTGATCTAGACCAGCTGCACGCAACCCAGTTTCATGTAAAAACAATACAACCCGGTATAGATACAAAAGCAATGGGTTTTTTGGGGGGTTTTTTTTTTGGAGGTGGGGGGGGGGGGTCTACCGGGGTTTTTTTTTTTTTTTTACCCATTGCTAGCTTGTGGGCTAAATATTTGATGTACTGTATCATGTGACCAAGACGAGTGGGGGTTTTTTTCCTCCCCAAAATAAAAGGTATTTTTATTCTGTCTTTTTGTGCGCCTCGTACCAAATGACTCACCGCTCTATAGCAGCCTGGTGGTTGGGGACCTCTGGTCTAGACTGTTCATTTTTTGATTAGAAATAAATTGCCATTACTTCAATTTGGCAATTTCAGCCTCAGTTCACAAATCTTGTTGTCTCTTCATTAAGGCATTTTTGATGTCACTGGACAGTGATCTGCTCTATTCATACATGTACTCAGCTGGTCATTACACACACTTTGTTCCGGAGCGCTTGCAAAGTAAAATGTTTGGTCCAGCTGTTTCGGATATTAGTGATCTCACATACAGCTCTTCCTATTAATGTCCTGAAAAGTTGCCTGTAAGCAGTAAACAACCGTTTTTCACTAACTTTCTGTTCACTCTTAAGCTAAGTCAGAGGCCCACAGTTGCCGAGCTACAGGCCAGAAAAATCCTGCGATTCCACGAGTATGTGGAGGTCACACACGCTCAAGACTACGACCGCCGTGCTGACAAGCCATGGACCAAACTCACACCTGCCGACAAGGTAAAGTTTTGTATATATATAAATTCAACAGTGTAATCTGTCAATAGTTCTTTATCCTTGCCTCCTAACCTTATGGATTTTGCAATAGGCTGCAATCCGAAAGGAACTCAACGAGTTCAAGAGCTCAGAGATGGAGGTTCATGAAGAGAGTAGGATGTATACAAGGTAAATCCATTAATCCATTCAATAACACCATGTTTGGTTACTTGGTTAAAATAAAAAAAAAATGTAAAAGTGCTTCTGTGTCTTACTTTTTTTGTTCTTTTTTTTTTTTTTAAAGATTTCATCGCCCTTAAAATTCACCAACATCAACAAAGACAGTGAAGCACTTCGGCGCTGGTGGCAGGGAGAGAAACGGTTGTGTGCTCTGCGAGAAGCCTCAGGGTGTTCATGCTCCCTGACAGACTGCCTTTCAGTGAATGTACTGTACAGATACCTGAGATAAAATACAGAACTTTTTCTTCAGTCGTCCGCCCTTGTGTAAATATGATGAAGGTGAGGGCTAGGCGCTGGAGAATAAATGCAGTATTTCTCCCTGAAACTGAAGGGAGACAGACATGTGCCAAGTCGGAGAGTTGATGAAGGACCCTGAGGTGGGTATGCAAAGTGTGCACCATCAGGAGACATCGTGTAAGGGACTCCTCAGGAACTGATCCCCTCTCCTGACGGCTGACACCAGTCTGCCCTCTCTACGCTTGGAGGGGAAAGGACGGTGTAGAGTGGCCTTTTTCTGCTTTTACTTCCTTTTAGGGAAATGTAATAACCTTAACAAATTATAGTGATAAGATTGATGGTCACAATAATAAATACAGTAATAATAAATGTTCATTACCAGGGATGGCCAAGCGGAAGAGTGAGCTGGTGGACTCAGCATGAACAAACATGGGGATATTTTGTGTATTTGTGTAAGTGTGTATAGATTGCTGTAATTATCTCATAGACTGATTCTTTGGAAAGTAATAATTAGGAACTGTAATGCACAAGGTTTTATGATGTAATGTTGAATTTGTGTGAAGTGGCCAACTTTTTATGCCTCTCTTACCAAGACTTGAGACTTGCCCTTCTTTCGGAGCTCACTGTTACAAAAAGGGGAAGGAGGAAAAGACGGCCTTTCTCTCGCTCTAGGTTTTTTTTTTGTCTGCACACAAGAATTTTAGACTGTAAACATTTCATGTTATGATTTTAATCTAAACATTTTTAATACACAGGGTTCAACCATTTCAACTAAACAACAGCATATAATCCATGTTTCTGAAAGATTTGGCTGCATACATGTCTGAATTAGAGTAAATTATAAAAATGTAGACTTTTAAGCAAGTAATTATGGCAAATTATTGATACAGTGCTATAAATAAAATTGTTTTTACAAAGTACTGGTTAACAGGGAATTGATTTTAGCAGGAATGTGTTTTTTTTTCTTCTTTTTTTTTTGTAATGTCAATGGCCAGTAGAATGGACGTGTTCTGCTGTACAGATCTATTCTCTAGATTAAACTGACTGTTGTGTATATCTTGTCTTCCTTTCATTTGGAAACATTTGAAATATATTAAGATTGAATAGGTTGCTATTTTTTTAAGCACAAATGTAAGCACATTATTTAACACTACAAGAATTCATCTTAATATACCTGTTCCATGTTACTGTAGCACTGCAGCTCTTTTTATGTTTTGTTTTCTGGTTATATGTGAACTTTTAGTTGTCATCTAAAAATCTAAATTAAAATGCATACACATTGTTTATTTCTGGTCTAATTGTACTTTTTTACAGGTTAACATAGAATAGAAGGCATGACCTATTCCAACATTTTAATAAAAGCTCAATTTCTCAGACATGTTTCTGCATGTTAAGACTGCATACTTACCTAAATAAGAAAAGAATATACAAAATCTGATTTAGGCGGTGAATAGATGCAGAAATTATTTTGACCTTTTTCTCCGCATTACATTCAAATGTACAGGCAATTTTAAAGCAGAGTTTATTGTGGGTTAAAAAAAACAGTGCCTATAATTTTTTTCCCCCTCTAGTACACTGACCACTTCAATGTGGCGGTTCATTCAAAATTGACCGATGTGCAGCCTGTTCAAAGGGTTAAGCTACATTTTTAGCTGAAACACAGTAGACTGATGCACTGACTGTGCTGGTAAATGTCTATTATATTGTTGTTCTTTGAGAACTTGGCTGTGGTTGTCTTGATGTTAAATGCAGCTTAGCTAAATAGGTGGGATTTTAGTGCTTCTAGCAGCCAAATCTGTTTGGGATCATGTTTTTTGTAGCCGGAGTGAGGAGACTGCAGCTGTGAGATGTATGTAGCACTTTAGGCTACTTCCATTTAAGTGCCAAATTTTCAAATTACAACTTTCAGCCAAAGGTTTTTCTTACAAATCCTCATTTGTTAATAAAGTGGCCATTACCACTAGACCTTTAGTAGTAGGCAATCAGCTTGGGAAGTTTATAATATGGACAAAAGTACTGGGACCATTACATGATCAGGGACTTAAATGACATTGTAAATACATAAGACTTTAATATGGAGTTGGTCCCACTCTTGAAGGCTTTCCACAAGATTTTGGAGTGTTTCTGTGGGAATTTGGGCCCATTTGTTTTGAGGACAAGCGCTGATGTTGAACGAGAAGGCCTGGCTCACAAACTCCGTTCCAGGTCATCCCAAAGGTGTTGGATGGGGTTGAGGTAAGGGCCAGTCAAGTTCTAAAGTTCTTTATGGACATTGGTTTATGCAATGATGCACAGTCATGCTGGAATAAAACTACATTCCCAAAACGATAAACTCAAAATTGGAAGCATGACGTCGTCCAAAATATCTAGGTGAGCTGAAGTATTAGGATTGCCCTTCATTGGAAGTAAGGGACCTAGACAAAATCCTGAAAAAACAGGTGTGTCCCAAGACTTCTGGGCATATAATGTAGCTGCAACAGACATTGTAACCTGTTTACACATTACACTGATTTCATTTGGCAGTCGCATTTATCCAAAACGATATATAATACAATTTAGTATCCAATAAATAGTATGACAAAGAAACTACAGCACTTTCATATGGCTGAACATCGAACAGTACTTTTCAATACTGCCGTTAAAAAACAGCATTCCCATATGAAAATAATTAAAACTGACAAAAAAAAGTTTTAAATAAAAAAAGTGCTAAATAAAACACTTTTAATAATGCAGTTCGCAAGTTTTGCAAGATTTTTCTTCAGATGTCTGTTCAGACGGAGGGAGGTTCAGTTCAGTTCAGGGCTGTTCTCCAGAGCAGCAGGGGCGCAGTGGTGTGTGGCTGGTTTTGAATCTTGCAGTGAAATAAGAGCGGGGTGAAGGCGCTGAGCTCGTGTTCGCTCAGTGGAGAAGGATCAGACCCGAGAGTGTGTTTGTAGTTGTGTGTTTCTCAGTGTTATTGGGAGTGTGAGCGCTTTCACCCCGGAGCCACAAACAAAAACAACATTTTAGCGTGTAATTTTCAAGGTAAGGCACTCTATAATTAGTCCGAACCGTAAAGAGTGATACAGACTTTTTTTCTCCACTTTGTTTGAAAATCATGCCGGCTAGCATGTTAGCTAGCAGCTTGTCCTCCAGCCAATCCACTCTGTTGAAACTTTTAAACCGTTTTTCTGGTGTGTTTGGTAACGTGCATGCATTTCTAACAGTTTAGCGTCTCATTTGGCTGTGAGGTAGTATACAGAGCTCTGATAGGAAGGCTGTCTTTGTTTCTTTAAACTGTTACTGGGATCAGTCGGAATTAGAAGTGGAAGCCAGCTGTCTGTGGGATCTCAAAGAAACGTGTGTCCCAGGAGAAAGTGCCCTGTGTTCATATGACCGGCATTTGTGTTAAACACCAGTGCCTGTCAGTCATATGTACAGGAAGTCTGCCAAACCAGCTTGAACAGGACATTGATCTACAGTCTGCTGCTCATCTTCCACACCAACTCCATTTCTTATGGACTTTGTTTTGGGATCACAGTCATGCTGGTATAGAAAAGGGCCTTCCCCCAAACTGTGTCCACGAAGTTGGGAGCATGGTGTTTTCCAAAAATGTCTTAAGATTGCCCTTCACTGTAAATAAGGGGGCCTAGAACAAAAGGTGGTTATCTTGCATGAACATTTAACAGTATGCCTGCAGCAGCCGCGTTTGTTTGAACAGCACATTGAGCTACAGTCTGTTGCTTGTCTGGGACCTCAGGTTTTTTAATGTACACAATATTTACTTTACTGTATGTCTCTGATAGAAAAACACAGCACACAAGCAATGGATGAAAATATTTTCGATTTTATTTATATGGTGTTTTTGCAACCACTGTTGTCGCAAAACAGCTTCACAGAATTCAGAGGTGAGGAAAAGCTCCCTAAAGTTGGAGGAAGAAACCTCAGGAGGAACCAGGGCTTAAAAGGGGGACCTATCCTTCTCGAAAGAGAAAGTGATGAAGCTAACAATAGAAGGCCTTGGTTTACAGCTTAATCACTGTTGGACAGATTGGCCATCTACAGCTAATGTAGTTGGTACAGTTAAGAGTCAGTAAAGGTAGTTTTTGTTGGAAGAGCCATTTCAGAGTCTCTCTTCCACAGCAACAGGAACCACAATCTTCACTGTCTCTTTGAAACCAGCAGTTAAAAGGCAAACGTGAAATTCATTTCTTTGCTCAGCAAGAAAGCAATATTTGAGGCAATAAGATGTAGATACTGAATTAGAGAGCTTTGATGAGAAATAACCCACTCTCAATGACCCTTCTCAGTTAGACCACTGACATTTACAGCATTTGGTAGATAATCTTATCCAGAATAAAGCTTTGTAGTCCACAAGAGGACATGTCCCTCACACTAGTGAGCTGAGACTTTAAAATTAAGAGCTGCTACCAGGGAAGAAGTCAGTACTCCACTTGGGACCTATCAGATCATGCATTCGGAAGACTGTCGCGTGTGTGTGGTGATGAGAACAAGACGTCCAAACTGCCTCTAAAAGTTTCCTTATTTAAGTTAGTTAGTTATGAACAAGGTACCATCCCCACACACTGCTCCCCGGTCGCTGTGTTCTGGCTGGCCGCTGCTTCACTTGGTGATTGGGTTAAATGTAGATGAATTTCATTCACACCGTTCTGTCATATGTGAACACACCACAGCAAAGTCACTTTCACTTATGGTTATGAATAGGTTGCCTAATGGCAGTCATTATGTTTTGTGATAAAGCTTTGGTCTGAAATGTATTTTTTTTAAAAATTGTAACAGAGAGGCATGTCAACTGTTTTGAGGGAATATTGTAGAATATCGCCTTAAAATATTAACTTTGAGGAGGTTTTTCTTCCAGATTTCATATTTGTACATTTGAAACTCTTTGTAGGATTTGAGCTGCCATGCCCGCCAAAAAAGCTGCAAAGAGGCAAAAACAAAGTGAGACGGAAGACTCTGCATCTCTGAAAAAAGCGAAAGGTCATTTTGAACAAGAATACAATAAGTTGTTTTAGCTGTTGGAATATAATTTTAAAATACTTAAATTGGAAATGTGTGTCTTCTAGTGTCTCACCGAAGTCATGGACAGGATAAGGGGCTGGTGCTGGTCCTTGGACAGGGAGATGTGGGTCAGCTTGGCCTGGGAGAAAATGTGCTGGAGAGGAAGAAACCAGCGCTGGTGAACCTACCAGAGGGCGTCGTGCAGGCTGTGGCAGGGGGCATGCACACGGTTTGCCTCAGTGACACAGGACATGTAAGTGTGGGTTTGGGGGTTTACAATTTGTGTTTTAGAAATTACCTTTTAGTACAGTGCAGTTACCAATCAGATTATTGTGTTTTTGACTAGATGTTGTCTGACATGTTTATGCTGCTGTGGATTGCTTTTTCCCTGACGCAGGTTTACACTTTTGGCTGTAATGATGAAGGTGCTCTGGGAAGGGATACCTCAGAAGAGGGCACGGATATGGTCCCAGGGAAAGTGGAGCTGGCTGAGAAAGTAGTGCAGGTGTCTGCAGGGGACAGCCACACTGCTGCTCTCACTGAAGAAGGAGTGGTTTTCATCTGGGGCTCTTTCAGGGTGGGTGATCTATAATGTGAGTTGTTTTCACTGACAAAATTGAGTTATAGTTTTTAGTTGGTAGTATATTCACAAACCTTCAATAGGCCCTCATTCATGGATGGTAAGCATTGAAATTCAAATTAATGTTTTAAGTTTGTGTTTTGTGGACATAGGCCTCCAGCCTATGTTCATTACTGATCGTCTACAGCAGTCATTACATTTTTATTATACACCTAAAGTCACTATAGGCACATGGTGCCCATTCCTAGTACTGGAGATCTACCACTATGTAAGAATTGTCCAGAAAACTAGACTACATTAGACCACCCTTATAATTGGCAATTCTAATTAAAATGGTTAAAAGACACACTTGCATATTTAAAAAAAAAAAACCTGATTCTTTTAAATTGAGTAACTTGCAAATATTTTCCTTCTGTTTACAGGACAACAATGGAGTTATTGGTCTAATTGAGCCTATGAAAAAGTGTAACTTACCTGTCAAAGTCCCCCTAGAAAAACCTGTGGTTAAAATAGCTTCAGGTGAGTTTTCAGCTGGTTTGTGTCATATTCCAAATATATATTATGACTACTTTCTAACTTATGAAACACTAATGGTTCTGCATTACAGGAAATGACCACCTGGTGATGTTGACCCTGAATGGAGAAATCTACACTTCCGGCTGTGGAGACCAGGGCCAGCTGGGCAGAGTACCAGAGCGCTTCGCCAACCGAGGGGGCAGGATGGGCTTAAGTATGTGTTGACTTTTGTGATCGTGAGGTATAAAATAGATGTGCTGGGCTGTTCCTGTTTGAGATGTTTGAATTTTGTTTTCTGTCCCCATGTACAGTGAGATTGCTGGCACCACAGGCGGTCATTGTCAAGCCTCGAGGGAAGGTCCATTTCACTGATGTCTTTTGTGGGGCATACTTTACTTTTGCTATCTCTAAAGATGGACATGTCTATGGCTTTGGTCTTTCAAATTATCACCAGCTGGGTAGGTGGTACAAATTGTGTGTATCTATAAGTGGTATTTGACTCATTTCGTTCTTTGTTTATAGTGTTTTTCTGCTTTGTATTGAAGGTACCCAAAGCACAAACACACATTTTGGACCAGTAAAGCTCACCTGTTTCAAGAATTCCACTACATCCTGGGTGGATTTCTCTGGAGGTCAACACCACACTGTCTGCTTGGACTCTGAAGGTGACTACATGTTTTGAAATGCAAAAAATAACCTGTGGATGGTGGTGTACAGACCTGTGCTCAAGTATGTTATTTAATCGAAACAGTATTTTGATTATTAAATGAAGTTCTTTACCTCCAGGGCAAGTGTACAGTCTTGGTCGGGCTGAGTACGGGCGTCTAGGCCTTGGAGAAGGTGCCGAGGAAAAGAGTGAACCCACCCCAGTAACAGGGATCAGTGGAGCCTGTGCGATTGCTTGCGGTGCATCTGTGAGCTACGCTGTCACTAAACAAGGTTGGAAAGCATGAGTGATTTTTCTGTTGTAGTGTAGTTTACCCTGGATAGAGATGCTGGATTTAATTCAAACCCACTTAGTGAGCTCCATAATTATTGATTCTCAACCACTGTGTGATTGGAACCTTTACTCAAATCTCTTTTCATTACATTTCACACTTGTATTCTCCCTTCTACATGTTGGTCAATAATAATAATTGGCTTAACATCATTACATATTATTAGGGCTCTCACAATTTGTAACTTTTTTTTTACTTTGCTGAACTGCCACTGCAACAACTCACGATCAGTAGGAACAGCATGTAACAAGTAGTGTATAAAACCGACAGTTTGAGAAAATGCGTGATTCATTGCTACAATTTGCAAGGGAACAGAGCATGTTCAGTGTGAATCCTTCACTAAATGTAATGTGGGTTATACGTTCAGTAAATTGATCACTAACTGTCGAGTAGACCAGTTAAACAGCACACATAGGACAGGACACTTAAAACGTAAAAATAAACTCATTTATAAATCAAGTGTGTTTGTCAAAGCAACACAGCCACAACTCCTGGAAGCCGTGAACTGTTCAGCCATGAATCAGTTCAGGAAGTTGGAGTTGCGCTTCCCGCTAAGCATTGAATGATTCGGTGAATGAATCTTTTGAACAAATCATTTTAGTGAACTGATTCGAGCGATTCAGTACGTATAAAATCGTACTGTGTGCCCATCACTACAAAGCAGTAAATCGTGATACAAACGGAAGCATGGGTTTGGTGTATCATTACAGCCCTAATATTTATACTTCAGAGAAACGGAATCACGAATGACAACAGTGGATTAAAACAAATGAAGCATGTTGACATTTAAAATTGTTTTGTCTAAAATGTCTATGGGTGTCAATTCTTTCTCAAAGAGATCAAATTATGAATTATTTCATATTTTAAGTGAGAAGGTAAAAAACGGCAAATTTGTTAGCTACGATTGTGTATGATCATGGAACTGACTGTGATGGCTAGATTTTAGAAATTGTGTTCCAAGTTTTCTCTGTGACTAATTCCTGCGTTTGTTGTGTCTGAATATACTGGAATTGATGCTGTAGTGCTTTAAAAATAACGTATCTACATTAATTAACAGCAACAGTCACATGCTACATTAATAACAGCTGTCAGTTTTCTTAGTAGTAACATGCATCTAGTAACTCGGTGAGAGAACATGGAACTGTATTGTTTCTTTGGGTGTTTTTCAGGCTCTGTGTTCGCTTGGGGCATGGGCACCAATATGCAGCTGGGCACAGGGGAAGAGGAGGATCTATGGAGCCCGCTAGAGATGGCAGGAAAGCAGCTGGAGAACAGAGTAGTTCTCTTCGCCTCCAGTGGAGGGCAGCACACCATCTTGCTAGTCAAAGACAAGCAGGAGAGCTGATATTAAACCCAGATGTTGAGGAGCTAGAATGAACTACTGTGTCAGTGGTAACTGTTAAACCATAGCTTGAACTGGGGGTGAGGATTCTGGGGTTGATGGGACGTCCTGTACTGTACCAAGCCAGTCAATTGGGTGAGATGGAGATATGTGATGAGGGAAAGCTGGGTGGGTCTCATCTGATTTTAAAAAAGAAAAGCAAATTCACTTTGTGGAGAGCTCACAGCTTCTCTTAAATGATGTTTTGGTAGATCATGATCAAAGAGACTATTTTTTTAAAACAAATTTTTGCTTTTTCTTAATTTTTTAAAAACTGAGTCTCTAGTAAGTATTGTGGGGATTGTCAGCTGTGAGTGAACGATCGTATGCATGTGTGTAATGAGAAATGATTTCGTAGTTCAACATGTCTTTTAGAAAGTTCCCTGCAGTGCAGTTTTAATTTTTATTTCTTTGGTTTCAGCAATAAGTCTATGCCGCTGCAGTTTGTTCTTTACATTTTTACTGGAACAGAGGTTCGTCGTTGTGCTGTTTTCCTTAAAATGCAAAAACAAATTGTTGATTGCTTCCCTGATATGCTGGCACTATGGGGAGTGTAATGGAAAATTAATAAAAAACTCTGGAAAGATTTACATTTTTATTTGTAATTGGCCAAGTGTTATTTTTAATGGTGGTCATTGTAGTTCAACAGAAACAAACTTCAGTTGATCTTGAGATACTGGACATGATTATGGCTTTTATTCTTGTTCAGACTATTTTAATACCTAATTGAATGTGATCTGATCCATGCTCAGGATATACTTTTGCCATATCTAGAAAATCTCGACACCATACAGAGATGACGTGACTTCCAGACGACATTAGTTCGGGGGTTTGCTGGGCATTGTAATGATTACTCAGTCATTTAGTCTTAATAACTGTGCTAAAAGTTGACATTTTTTTCTTGTGCTGAAGTTATTGTTATCTAAGTTACAGTTTCTCAGAAATTAAGAAGTGAAGTACCCCACTTCTGGTGGGGGAGTGAAATGCTGACAATAATATAGAAGTTTCCACAAAATAAGTATTACATTTTTATAAAATTCACAGATTCATGAAGTCTCTTAAATCTGCGTGTTGCACTGTTTGTGGTTCTTTTTTCTGTTTGCACTGTGAGTCATGTAGTGGCTGTAGCGTCTTTCAGTGAAAAGCTCCTCTAGGCCCTTTTTCCTCCCCTGGAACCTTTGAAATGCTAACAACCACTTATGCAAGAACTTAATTGGACACCGTCATTTCATCCTTTTGTTTTTCTCAATGGTCTTTTTTTCCTTCCAAGTCCTGTTTCTCTTGCCAACAAATTCGTATGTTATTGTTACCATGTTTCCAAGGTTGAACTGCATTGGTTTTATATGAGACACTTAAAAAAAAACAGGAATAAACCCATGTATCTTTTTGGACTTTTGGGCTGAGATGTGACACTTTGTTTGAAAGTCACTGTTTTAAAATTGCACGGTTTTGGAAATGTTCAATCGTGTGTGTGTGTAAAGCCTGCTTGTGTATGTAGGAGACATTGCTTTGACTGAGAAATCTGACGATTACTGTATTTTCCCTGATTTTCACAATTTTTTCACCATGTACAGTGCAGATAGTTGGTAAACATCAGTGGTTATTGGAATTCTGATCCCATCTGACAGCCTCATATGTAGACATTCAATTATAGTTTGTGAATTCAAGTGTGTTAAGTGTTTGTCCTTCTCTTTCTGCTGCAACAGTCTCTACTAGGAATGTTTTATTTTAGATGCTGAAATTTTACTGCAAGAATTTTTCTGTTTGCATTTAGCCATGAGAACATTGGTGAGGTCAGGTACAGGTGTTGGATGCTTAGTTCAGGATCCAGCTCATCCCAGAGGTAATGCATGGACTGCCATCACTTCAGAGAATGCAGCCCCTGCATCTGAGCACTACATTCTATTACATTTCAATTACAAAGCGACTTCCAGTCTCTAACTACAGGGGACAGTCTCCCTGGAGCAACTTGGGGTTAAGGGTCTTGCTCAGGAACCCAGTGGTGGTGCTGAAGGTAGGATTCGAACCTGTGACCAGAGGCAAGTATCCTACCCACTGAGCTACTTCCACCTATTCGCAATGGCCATTATTCAAGCTGTGTGCACAACTGACACCTGTAATCGACAAAGGGTGCACCTGGAAGTAGCTGAATTCACTAATGATGGGGTTTTTTTTGTGTTTTTTTAATGTATGAAGCTGACTGTCTTGACTATTGATGGTCTTTGATTCACACTGGTGTAGTTCTACATTTATGGGCCATTGTGCTAAATCCACTTTTCCAGAGCTCTGCCTGGTTGCTAGTGATTTGGCTTACTTATGTAAAAAAATAACATTCAGGTTTTGCATTTATATGGTACATTTTTAGTTTAAAACATTGGAACTGAAACTAGGATATTCTAGCCTGAAAGGAAAAAGACCTCAGTTTCAGCAACAGGCATTCAGGCTCATATTCGTATGAATAGATGCATTTGTGGGGAAGACATTGGAGATAATGGAAAAGGCGGGCGCTATAGAGATATCAGCAAAAAAGGTTTAGGCTGCCTCTTGTCTTCAAAACAGCTTCAATCTTTTTCTGAATGCTATTACGCACGAAAGAAAGAAATCAGGGAAATTCTTTCAGAAGACTCCGACTGTTGTGCTGAACAGCTGGTAGCAGGTGGGATTAAAGGCTTCATTTCGCATTCTGAAAGGCGCAGCCTCGCTAAAGAGGACTTGGGCTGTATCTTCCTTGTGTTCTTAAGGTCTTTGGGTCTTTTGTGGTCTTTACACATGCTTTTGCTGTTGTAATACAATTATGTTTCAAGTGGTTTTCCTTTCCAGCTTTGGAAGGCCAGTGCCTGCCTGCCTGCTTTACTAAACCATTTGTGGGATTCTGTAAGCATTTTCATTTTTAATGCTTTACTGTTTCTGTGACTTTTCTCTTCCTGTGGTTCTTTCTCTTAAATGTCTCATGATGCAATAGAAACCCAAACTGTTCAAAAGGAAATTAAAAAGGAGTAACAAGGTTGAGATTGAAATTACGATTGAAACTCTTACTTGTTGAATTTTATTCATTTAGTAATGTGAAAATGATTTCATTAAGTATGGTGCTTTATTGTTTAGTTTGTTTACCTCATGTCTGTTTTTAGAAACAAGTTCATTTTCCTCTAATAAACTAATGATGCCCCCTATTCACTCCCACCCCCAGTGTTTTCACTGATGTTGCTCCCTCTGGCATGACTAATATGGGGCTGTAAGGTGATTGTGAAGGTTTTGAGCCTTATGATAAAGTACCTGCTGTCAGGACTCCCTCGCTGGTTTAGTGGCTCTCCCTGCTGCTTTTCAACCCACTCTCTGGCTCTAAGTGTCTGGAAAAAAGCTCTGCTCTCTGATACCCTCCCTATTTATGTAATGGCACTCAAATCTTTGAGGAAAATAGAAAGAGTGGTTCAGATGAATGCATTCTATTTGGACACTTAGCTTATTGTGTATTTATTGTTCTACACCTAAGGATGCAGCTATTAAAAGCACAGCTTAACGCTGCCAGGGATGGGTTTCAGCTGTGTCCTGTTTTTACACAACTGGAGATTCGTAAGAACCCATTACCCATCACGTTGTGCTCTTGTGTGCCGGGTTGAATCAAAAAACACAATAGACCTATATAAACTTTTATATTGTTAAGTAATACATGCAGTCATAATGCAGATTTATTCAAATTTCAAACTTTCGTCATTAAATATCAGTCTAGTGTGTGCATTTAAAAGATGCCCAAACACTTAAGTTTGTTGTCAAAAGCACAAAAGGACTAAATATTTTATAAAAGCTACATAGCAAGAGCAGTGCTTGAAACATGGAAGTTCAGGCAGTTAAATGGATATTTGCCAATACAGAACCATAAAAAAAAAATCCTCTGCCCTATTTTTTAACTGAAACCGTGCTCCCCCCCTTGTATTTTTATGCCATTTAAAAACCCAGTGCACAGAAACAAACAGAATTAACATGGTGGAATTTATCACATCAGTGATGCACCAAATTGGTCTCTCTTGTTCGCTTGTCCCACAACTGCTGCATGATCCAATCCAAAATCATAGTTACAGGTCTTTGTGTCTGATGCTCTGTTCAAATGTTTCCTGAATTTGGTAAATACTTGTTGCAGACTTGGAAGTTGCACATGTTCACCCCCTAAAGTCATAATTTCAAGTGGGAAATTTTCGTTTTGACATGTATTTCTGAGTTGGAACGTAATTGGTGAAGAGCACATTGTGGATGAGGTTCTTTTCTGCATAACAGTCGTCTCTTCACCTTAATACCCACCTTAATTATTTATTACCTAAAAGCCCTATTTGTACAGGCATGTCAAACTACATTTTCAGCCATTGTCTATTAATATTTAGTGTATTGTGTCTAAGGTGACTGTTCACCACTGGGAACTGGCAATTGGAAATCATGACTGAAGAGTAAAGGAAGAAATATTAACGAGAACGCTCCAGACCTCTAAGAAGTTAGTGTTTTTAATCTATACTGTAAAATATGTGCGTCTGTCTGATTGTAGCGTTATATATATTTTCCTTCCTATAAGGTAATTAGAAGACTTTAGTCTGTCCATTTTTTTAATTGTCCTTTTCAGAAACCATTTCCAGTTCACTGATTACCCTTAGGTTTATTTTCACAATGTAAAGACATTTTATCTTTGAGCTAGTATACACACAGTAAAACAACATACTTTTTTAAAACAGTAATAGTCTGATATTTTTTATAATTAATATACATAGTCAATGTAACATTTACACATGAAAAAGTTTATACACATTTCCAGTCAACATTTCAATTAGTTTAGTTCCACTTAGTTCAACAAATGCAGAAAGAATATGACAATATACTGAAGTTCATGTTTGCAAGAGGAATGTGTACTGAGCCTAAATCAGTGTTACACTACAGAATATGACAACAAGCAAACTCATATCACCCAGAAGCAGCACATCAAAATACATCTTAAAGGCCTTACTGCTCTCTTTTAAGATGAAAACACCCAAGATTACTTCTATTGACACCAGATCCATGTAAAATCAAATGATTTTACCATTAATAAATCTCCATCAAATACACACTGTGATAAAAGAATATTTGCTTATCAATCACACATTTTTTCTAATATATTAATGAACAGTGCCCCACTGACCAAGAGGAAGCAGGTTCTTAAAATGTGCTTTTTACATGATCTGATTAACAAGTGCTGTTAAAATGATAAATGCATGCAATGCATCTTTTTTTGTTGGAAAATCCCAACCTGCTTCACAGCAACTTTGGAAATGGAGCCTAAGTTTAATTAAAACAGACCAATTATCTGTAAAATGTTATTTACATATATAAATGGATCTATACTTCACATATGTATTCCCAACAAAGATAAACAGGAAAACATTAGAAAAACCAAACACAGGTAATCTGCCCTGCAACCGTTCTATAATGAATAGTTAACGATAGATTTTTCTCCAATTCCCTCCTTTACTGTAATATTCTTTTTTTATTTTGGTTTGAGAAAGAATCTTTCAATTATTCATTTCAGTAAACGAAATTTGTGAATGTGGAAAAAACATTTAAGGTTTAAAGAACTGCTACATAATGTAAATGTCCTATAACTGAAACCTATCAGCAAAAATTTTTCATTGTTAATTTGTTAAATTAAACCAAAACATATTCACTTAACAAACCTTAGCTTAGCTATAGCTTTCTAAGCTATAAAACCATATAATTGCGTTTAAGTGGCCTGTTCAAATTCCTCTGACAATGTTGAAAGCATTGCCTCATGATTTTACTGGAATACAATGATTCAGGTTTCTTGTGTGGCTGGGAGTTCGTACTAAAATGTATAAGACTGACTCCAATAAGTCCTGCTGTTTCTCCTGTTACTGTTGCTAGTCTACCTTTCTCAAGGCACTGTATGGTACATACAGCAATGCTGCCAGCAGGCGCTACTTGCTTACTTTGGCAATTAGCAATCTTTTGCAAATGGACCTTCATTGTTGGTTCTGTGGTAGCGACTGGCTACTTGGAGATCACAGAGCTAGCAAACAGTAAATGAACCATAAATCGTGTGTTGTATAAAAAACCACTTGGATAACTAGAAAACAAATTTTTCATGTTTGGAACAGGCTGTCTTGAATACAGAACTCTGAAGGAGTATTAGTGGTTTCATCTGAAAAGAGAGACAGCTTCAGAATCATCTGTTCCATAGTTAAAATGGAAAAAGGAACATTTGATTAAATGCCAAAATGAATTCAATTCAATCTAGTCACGTTTTTAGACCATCAAATTACATTTCTGTGTATTTCTGTGTTGCAGTGTATTCACTTCCAAATATACACCGGAACATTGATTGAGAACAATTTTGTCACCATGGCCATTTTCTTCCGACCACTTCAGGTCAAACCAAATATGCTCCAATCTGAGTCCATTCCATTCCAAGATCATCCCTTGAAAACCTTTTTAGTGTGTCTTTTCAGTCCATTTTTATTTTTTTTTTATCTATTTGTTTTCCTTTCATCGGCCAACAGTCAACACAACATTCAATTCTTACAGATTAAATGTGTTATAAGAGGTTAAAAGAAAAGCAAAGATCATGTAAATCCTCTGCCAGTGGTAACCGGGACATTAAGCAAATCTCATGGAAAGACTCAGAACTCTGTGGTGGAGATTTGAGTGCCATCAGACTGAAGGTCCTGCTGGGTCCTCCTCGGTCCTCCAAGTGGCACCTGGTCCAGGTCTAGTCACCTGGGCTTCTTCACTGATTGCGACGGGTCACACACTGAGACGGGTTCTTGAGTGGTGTTGCGGGCTCGGGAAAAGCTATTCTGCTCTGTGCAGGAGCGAAAGGGCAGGCAAAATTCTCTGAAACACCTCTTGAAGTTTTCATCCAGAAAAGCGTATAACACTGGGTTGAGGCTGCTGTTCATGTAGCCCAGAGCAATACAGAAATGCCAGCTGATGATCACAAGCGGGTTCTTCTGATCGATCTCCACCAAGGTCTTGATAATGATAAAGATATGGATGGGTGTCCAGCAGATGATGAAGGCTGCCACCACCACCAGTACCATGCGGGTGATGCGCCGCATGTTCCTGTCCTTCTCTTTGGATCCTGAGAGCAGACGCACACTTTTCAGACGCAGGATCATCAGCCCATAGCAGACTGTGATGACCAAGACAGGCACCACAAAGGCAAAGACGAATACACAAATTTTTGTCACGGTGTCATAATACCAGTACGGATCTGGAAATTTCAGCATGCAGACAGTTTTACCTAGAGAGAAAGATGGAAAGGTCTTTAGATTATACAGAAATGCACAGTAGTATGGAAAGCCTGACTATTAGACCTCAACACAGTCAAAGCATTGTACTAGACATTCTTGATTTTAGGGTCTGAGGAGTGAAACCTTCCTTCTAAGTGTTTTACTATTATCAGTTTGTAAATGTCAGTAGACAATACACAGCTGGTGGCCTAGTGGTTTGGGCATTTGTCCTGTGATCATGAGGTGGCGGGTTCGATTCCCAAGACCGCTAGGCACCTATGAGGTACCCTGAGCAAAGTACCGTCCCCACACACTGCTCCCCAGGTGTTGTGTTCTTGGCTACCACCTGCTTCACTTGGTGAATGGGTTAAATACAGAAGGTGCTGTTCACTATGTGCTGTGATGTGTTCACGTATGACAAAATGGTCACTTTTCACTTTCACAACTCCCCTGAGCTTCAGAAAGTAAAGTATGGAGTCCCACAAGACTGTCTTCCAGGAGACCTTCCTTAATTCAGTTGCCACTAGGTAGATATTCATAAGCATGGCTATGCTGAAGGCACACAACTGTACATATCAGTTAAACGAAAATAAAGGACAATCAGGAACATAATTGCTTAATTCAACTCAATTCAGGCCAAACAGGGGAACTACAAATACTTGGCCCAAAGACCTATTTGAAGAAAGCTGTCTGTATGGTGTGTAGATGAAATGCTTGACCCTGCCATGAATTCTACTTCCCCAAACTGTGTCCACAAAATTGGAAGCATTGCATGTTCAAAATGTCTTGGTATGACAAAGCATTAAGACCTGAATATCAGGTGTATCCCAATACTTTTGTCCATATAATGTATGACCAGCATAAATAGTGAACCTCCTAAACCTCCGATATTTAACCTTGTCATGCTCATGCAATGCACAATCCTGCTCATGTGAACTTAAGGTACTCCTAACATGTTCTCCTCACATTTTTTTTCTCCCACATCATCTCAGACAACATTTATTTAGGTGAACTTGACTTATTTTTGATGTTGCCCTCAGTTTGCCCATTAGGGTTCGTGTTAACCTTTAACTGTTAATGTCCATTATTGCTGGTGTATTAAAAATAACCCCTCACCTGCTTCACTAAACATCACCTGTATTACAGATTTTATAACAATGGATCTCAAGTGCCTTTTTAAAGCTTGTTTCAGGATCTTTTTTCAGAACTAGAAAAAACAACACTGATAATAGCTTTAAAGTGTATTACCAAAGAACATTATGAAAGCACTTACCTTTTTCATTTAGTCTGGTCACTGCCATAACCATGATGGGAATGCCAATGGCAGATGACACAATCCAGATACACACATTGATGATCTTTGCTTTGACAGGCGTCCGGAACTCAAGGGCCCTCACTGGGTGGCACACAGCAATGTAGCGATCTACACTCATCATTGTCAGAGTGAAGATGCTGGTGAACATGTTGTAGTAGTCAATAGCAATGACCACTTTACACAAAAGCTCCCCAAAAGGCCAGGTGTTCATCAGATACTTGGCACTTTGGAATGGCAACGTGCTGGTGGCCAAAGCATCTGCCAGGGCCAAATTAAAGATGTAAATGTTGGTTGCAGTCTTCATCTTTGTGTACCTGTTGAAACACAGTCAAATGTTTTGTGAGTGCCACAACATAGGATTCTTCCAACTTATTTACAGTTACTTACAACGTTATAATGTGAAGCTGATAACTTTCTCATATGAATTACTTCTGGAGGTAAGTGAAGAAAATGAAAGAATTCATTTATTACAGTAACAAATTCTTTTTATTTACTGCCATAGGATTTTTCAGTTCTCACAGTGAGTCAAAAATGACATTTCTGTAAATAAATGAAAATTAACAATGTCTGACAACAGTAATGAGTGGTAATCATATTTCAGAATCTTAATGAATCTCTGATGAGGTTTTCCAATTTTAAATCAGCTGGCAGCCTCATACTTATTGTGCACCGTACCCCAGTATTTAGTGTGTATCGCAGTTCTACATAATGACACGTTTCTGTTGGACTGATTAGACACTTGCTATTGCCTGTGTGCCATTGTGTAATGATCATTATCCAGCAGAAATCTCTGAGCTTTCGCAAGTCCAACAGTTAATAAGGCTGTGAAAAAACAGAGGTTTAATGGAACATGATCGGAACATTTTAATTGTTTCATTGTTTGACACTGATACAAAAAGCAAGAAACGTGTGGAAATGTACCCCAAATATTTCATATTTGAGTACTGCCTATTTAGTTAATCCCAATAAATTGTTTTAAAGCATTACATAATGAGGTGCCAGCACATTAGCATTGCATCCATTAGCAATGGTGATTGCTGATTGTTCTGCATGAATCTGCATGAAACCTTTACAAGATACCTCAAATCTATCTGCAAACTAGTTGAAGATGTTTGATCATATTGTGGCTCATTCTTGAAACTTTCAGTTTTATTTGTATTGTATTTTTTTAAAGATGCCTTTTCTGCAGAGACTTGTGTGTTTTGGTATTAGTAGTGTATTTGCACATGTGTAAGTTAAGATGTATAGAATTAAATGACATCAGGTGGGTGATTCAGGGAAAACAATAGTTTAGGGCACTGCTGCTTTTACCTATAAGAAAAGGAAAAGTGCTGTATGCTTAGTTTAGTTTAAAGTTTCATTAGTTTCATTAGATACAAGCTAGAGTTTTGAAGCAGTTATTTAATACTTTATAATCTTCAATACCTTTTTTGTGATTTTACTTTAACTGTGACTGTGCAATGACAATGGTAACTGAACTGTGAATGGATTTAAATGCAATAAGTAGGTCACGAAGTGTCATAATATCTCTTCTCTGACCTCCTCAGAAACTTGTGCTCATTTTAATGATTAATTCATTTACAAAGCACGATCTGACAAATCAGTGAATCAGACCTCACCCCTCATTTTTCTCTTTTGAAAACTCTCGATTTTCTTTTTTGATGTGCCTGAAATGAATTTGAGTTTGAAAGCCGTATCTCACAGCTTGAGATAATTGTGTCAGGTCTCAAGTGCCCTTGCAGATGCAAATGGGAACGTGCTCATCATGTTAGCGGAAACAAGTGGGCTGAGGGGATGGTGCATCACTATGCATGAAGCAACTCATGTAGTGAAAGTGCTTTGGTCACCTGACCTTCATCGGGGCTACATTTAGACCCGGCATACTTGCCATGACCAGTACATCAAAAAGACTTTTCAATTACAATTGTTTTTATTAAAGTTGAGATATTATGTAATTATCAGAAGGGTTGTTGAGTTTATGTTTCTTATTAGTGAGGATTCTTGATGTAGTGTAATGATCATTCTCTCTGTCTCTCTCGCTCTCTCACTCTCTCTCACTCTCTCTCTTTCTATTTCTTTCACTCTCTGTTCCCTGCTGTGCCTTTCTGTCCATATATACTGATCAGCCATGAAAGTAAAATTGCCTGTCTAATATTGTGTTGGTCCGCGTGCCATCAAATCAGTTCTGACCCATCAAGACATGGACTGCACAAGATCACTGAAGTTGTACTGTGGTATCTGGCACCAAGACATTAGCAGCAGATACTTTGAGCTGCTAAGATTTGAGTTTTGGCCTCCATGGATAAATAAAAAGGTGGTCCAGAACATACCACAGGTCCTCGCTCAGTTTGAACCTTGTGGAATTTGCAAGCCAAGTCAACACCTTGCACTCTTTGTTCCTCAAACCATTTTGGTTCATCCCACTGAACAAGGTCACAGCCATTAGGAACACTGTTGACATGAAGGAGTGTTTTAGGTCTGCAACAATGTTTTGGTAGGTGGTCTGTGTCAAAATAACATCCACGTGAATATCAATACTCAGGGCTTACCAGCTAGACATTGCCTAGGGCATCACACTGCCTGGTGGGACTTCATACCCTCATATGTCTGGTCATCAACATGATGTAACAAAAAACTTGATTCATTAGTGCAAACCACCTTCTCTCATTGTTCCATGGTCCAGTTGGAGAGGGGTCAGTATGGGCACTAGACATATACTCAGACAGCTGTGAAGAACTATGTGTTCTGACAGCTTTTTATTATAGTCAGCATTAACATTTCAACAATTTGTGTGACAGTAGCTCTTCTGTGGGATCAAACCAGACAGACCAGCCTGCACTCCCCTCACACATTGTGTGCCTGTGTCACAAGGCCCTTGTCAAGATCACTCGGATCCTAACAATCGCCCACCTGTTTCAAGAACTGACTATTCTCCTGCTGCCTAATATTTCTCACCCACAATTGCGTTGCAATAAGATAATCTTCTTTCTGTTTTGGCTATTCCCTTCAGGGGTCGCCACAGCGAGTCTTCAGTCTCTATTTCATCTACTGCATCCTCCACCCTCACACCAACTAACTTTTTGTCCTCTTTAACCGCATCCATAAATCTCCTCTTTGATCTTCCTCTCAGTCTCCTGCCTGGTGCCTCCAACCTCAGCATGCTTCTGCCTCTGTAATCATTGTCTCTCCTCTGGACATGTCCAAACATCTCAGTCCGGCATCCCTGACTTTATCTCCAAAGCATCTAACATGAGCTGTCTGTCCCTCTGATGTACACTGATGTCACTCCCAAAGAGAACCTCAGCATCTTGAGCTCTGCAACCTCCATTTCTGCCTCCTGTCTTTTCCTCATTGCCACCGTCTTCAAACCATACAACCTCGCTGGTCTCACTATCGTCTTGTACACCTTTCCCTGCATTCCTCTCTTTTCCAGTACATATCTCCACCTCTCTAGTCTTTCCTCTACCTGTGCATTGCACTCACAAAAGCTCACTTATGACCTAAGCCTAGCTTCCACTACTCATTAGCTTTATTCCTCTATAGTTGCCACAATCTCCCTTGTTTTTAAATCAGCACCAGAACACTTTTCCTCCATTCCTCAGGCCTCTTCTCACTGGTCAAGCTCTTGTTGAACAACCTAGTCAAACCTCTACTGCCACCTCTCCTAGACACTTCCATACCTCCACAGGTATGTCATCAAGGCCAGCTGCCTTTCCCCTCTTCATCCTCTTCAAAGCCTTCCTCACTTCATTCTTACTGATCTCAGCTACTTCCTGCTCCACAGCAGTCACCTCTTCTGCTCTACGTTCTCTTTCATTTTCCTCATTCATCAGCTCTTCAAAGAACTCTTTCCATCTTCACATCTCACACTTGGCACCTGTCAGTACATTTCCATCCCTATCCTTAATCATCCTAACCTGCAGCACATCCTTCCATCTCTATCTCTCTGCCTCACCAACCTTCTCTCCCTCCTTACTGTCCAACTTAGCATATAAGTCATCATTTGACCTTTGTTTGGCCTTTGCCACCTCTACCTTCACCATACGCTGCATCTCCCTGTACTCCTGTCTACTCTCCTCAGTTCTCTCAGTGTCCCGCTTTTTCTTAGCTAATTTCTTTTTCTTTATATGCTCCTGGACTTTTTCATTCCACCACCAAGTCTCATTATCTACTTTACTCCTTCCAGATAACACACAAAGTACCCTCCTACCCGTCTCCCTAATCATATTAGCTGTATCTGT
>JBBJLR010000007.1:14526768-14543245 GCA_037577145.1 Brachypetersius gabonensis
TGTGTGTGTGTGTGTGTGTGTGTATATATCTATGACATTAATGGGTTAACAATCATTCATTCTTGTTTTCTTTTCTTCTCTCAAATTTCAATGGCCTGAACTCCTGGCCGCGCCTCCGCGACCTTGTTGTGTCGTTTAGCTGCTATCAGGAAACATGTGCAAACTTTTTCAGCAGGAAAAGGAAAAAACCTCTTCACACATGCTGTAAAGTATCTGGTTCTGCAGTTGCTCGTTTGTTTACAGAAACCCCGAGAGCGCATTAGTGAAGAGTGAGCGACCCTCCAGGGACAAACACCTGTTGAGCTTTTGCGTTTCTCGCAGCTGCGTGTCGAAACGTTTGCCGCTCATTTAGCGGCAAAACAGAGAAAAGGGGCGCGTATTGCAGACCACCGCCATGCAAGGAAGAATCAGAGCAGCAGAAACTAAAGCAACACGTGGAAAACTCGAGAGAGAGAAGTAAACAAACAAAGTCGAAGCAAAATCTCTCACCATGTTATTTCTAGACACCATCTTGTCTAGCTTTTTAGCAATCCGGATCAGCTCCTCCTCTCGGGTCATCGTGTGAGCATGGAGTCACGCGTTCAGCAGAAAGTCGAAGTTGATCGATGGTTTTTCTGGCATGTACGAAAATTGTACAAGTACGAGTAATGTTGGAAGTTTTGTTCCCAGGTTGAACTCGCTTCTGCCTGTCCGTCAGGGCCGAGGGGGGCGGGGCCCGAACACCTGTCAGTCAAAATGGCCTGGCCTGGGGCCAGCGGCTAAGAATAGAGACAGTGTCAGAGACTGCTCCAGTTCAGACCACATTGAATGGAGTTTGGAGCAAAATAATCACGCCTTTAGACACTGCTAGTTTCGTGAAAGTGTGATTTTCCCACCTCTGTAAATACTCTTCTGTTTATTACACTGCACATTCTCTGTTCTGCTGCTGCTGTATTTGCACAATTACATTTATTACTTTCTGCGTCTGTTCTGTATTTTTGAACATGTAACTCTTTGTTCTCCATTTCTGCACCCTCAAATTTAAGATGCTAGAATAAAGGATCTGTATCTGAATACGGGGGCAGTTGGTGGCCTTGTGGTTAGGGAGTAGATTGGAAGGTTGTGGGTTTGAATCCCAGGACTGCGAGATTCACCACTGTGGTGGGCAAGGTACTGTCCCCACACACTGCTCTGTGTTCCTAGCTGCACAGGCACTGGTTCCTGGCTGCCGGCTGTTTCACTTGGTTAAATACAGAGACATTGTGCTTTGGTGTGTTCACATATGAAAAATGGCCACATAATACTCTATTCATTCAGACTTGTGCTGTAGCTGTTGTAATAAATGATGTATTGTCCAGTGTTTCTCCTGTGTTTCTATTGCACTCTCCTTAGTCCTGTCTGCACTTGTGCTCTTGTAGTGTTCTGTTCTTGTGTTGCACCATGGTCCTGACTCCTGGAAGAACGTTGTTTGATTTTACTGTGTGTTTGACTTGTGTGTCTCTTGAGCACATGTTAATGCGGTGTGACGCCCTGACCTCTTCTCGTTTAGTCTTTAGTCTTGAAGGAGAATAAATTGGTTCAGCGGTAGGAAAGTCTTTGACTGTGAGCTAAAAAAAAAAAGAAGACAGAGCTACAGCTAAACAGGTGTTTCATATAGTGCCCAGCAGAAGGCAGCGTGGTGTCGAATATCAGCTCAGTATGTTAAAAGGCTGCTTCACTGGAGGTTTTAAGGGCTGCTGGACTGCTTATTTACATTTTCAGAGGTGGGTGAACCTCTATGAATAATAATTTAAGCAGATATAAAAGTATCTTTCAAAAAACTTTTGCATATATATTTTTTGAAAGATCAAAAGATCCAAATATAAATATTAAAGTAGTAATAAATGTATTATGATATGAAAATGCCCAGAGAAGTACAAATCCTTCAAAATATTACAAGAGTAAAAAGTAAATGTTATGCAGGCCAACACATGAAAAAGACAGATGTATCACAGCTGAAACAGTAGGTGGCAGCATGAGGTCACAAATCAGCCTGATCTTCAATCACTCCGTCCTCCTCTTCACTGAACCTCAACACAGTATTTAAGTTTACGTTTACTGCATTTAGCAGACGCCCTTATCCAGAGCGCCGTACATCAGTAAGTGGCATTGTGGGATTCTTCTAAAGCCTGAGCTGCAGTACTGAAGTTTTGCTCTTCTAGCTTTAATTTCCTACACTTATCTGTCATCATGTTCCTTGTTTACATTTACATATTTGAGAGCTGCAGGAGATCACACCATAGATTATCTCTTTACTTGAACCTTGCCCAGAAAATTGTAGAATATTCTGGCTTCTTTCGATTTTGCAGAAATATCTGTATAGGGCACCTCTGGAATTCACACAACTAAAGAAATGACAAAAGAGAGAAATCTGAGCCAAGTGTACAATGGAAGATGCGCATTCACTACAAAACTTAACTTAAAACAGCTTAAAATGCAGAATGGTCCCAACTAAATGAGTAAAAATACATTATAGTGGTTACACGCTCATCTTAGAGGGTAACATAGACCCGCTGAAAAGCATGGGGCTGGACGATGATGATATAGCTGGGTTTTTAATGTCAAACGTAATGCTTAGTTTCTAACCTAAGCCGCACTAAATTATGCAATTTAAAAATACTTTGTTCTTGAAACTACTTTACTGTATCTGAACTGTATGTGTAAAAAAGGATGTTACATTTTATCTCTTTGACTTGAAGATTTGGCATTAAGTTTGGAAAAAAACTTGTTTGCAGTATGAAGGGCTTTTTTTTATCTGTGTAAGACTACTTCTAGACATCATTAGTTGTCTGGAAAACTATGAGCCTTTGGCATTGTTTGTGTAGGTTTAAGCTGGAAGATTAACATTTCCGTTTCACTTTTGGAATAGATTTCCACATCAAAGTCAAAGAAACCACAAGGGAAAATTAATTCTCCATCATTCTCCATCACTTCCTATTACCTTTAATGGGTCAGTAAAAAAAAAAAAACAAGTATGTAGATAATCTGGTTACCTTGACAACTTTTACTTTTAGTTTGTGCCCTTCTCCTCCGATGATATTTCTGTCATTAGAGTAATCTGACCCCTCCATGTAATAATTATTTTAAGACAGTTTTATAGCTGCATTAAGACACTTGGCCTCAAATTAGTTACATTAGCTCTCTGTCTTATTTCTGCAGTCAAAATCTAATAAATAAAACTCCAAAATTCATCCCCAAAGTCATTCCTCACACTTTTAAGATATATCACTGTTCCTAGTCTTACAAAAACAACTCAATTTCAAGAGTACTGTGTCACTGCTGTATACATTTTACAACTGATGTAGTGATGGTTATTGCTTTTGATTTTGACCTGAGTCCTTTAGAGGTGCTAAGATCAGTACTATTAAAGAAACTACGGCATGTCCTAGTGCTTCTGAACACATTTACAGATACACTTGCCTTGGGCAAATGAGTGACGTGTGTCAGCCATTATGTCTGTTCTGGCACCCATGATTCATCATTTGATGAAAACGATAAAAGGAAACAAATGACTTCCTTTGACTAGTGTTTGTCCAGTAGTATATGTTTCATTTCCATAACCCTAATTTTTGGTGGGTACACAAATTCATACCATGTGACCCACCTTATGATAAATGTTTTATACTAACAACTATCTTGTTACATCAGTAATGTGTCTTTAAAATGTTACTCACTATGGAAAACAGGCTTTCCTTTAGCTCTTCATTTCACTATAATTATAATTAAACAAACATACTGAAGTATCAGTCTCCCTCTCACTACAACCACTCATACTCATAATGCAGCATTGTAACACTGTTGTAACTGACACCTTTATTAACTTAATAAACATTGTTTTGAAATGTAGAAACATTAGAATAGTGGACATGGCTCTGTCTGCTATAGTAGCGGAACATTTCAGATGCTCCCCATATAAGTGTAAAGAAATACGGACAGAAACCAGAGTTCCTCTGCTGGTTTTTAAACTTCAACTTTTGGTCACATTTAACATCTAAAATGAGTCACAATAGGTGTTGAGGGCACATTAGTGTCGAAAGTACAATTCACCTCTCTCCAGACATTGAATCTATGCCTGTGAATGCTTCGGTGTGTTCTTTTGAGATGCCTTTGAAACAATATGGATGACAGTGTACAAAAAGCTGGGAAGCTGGCACATGCACAGGCCAGGGAAGATCCCCCTGAAAGGTACCTAAAAGGTAGCAGAGAGGTAAAGAGGATTTGACCACCCCTGAACACTCAAGAGTGAAAGTAGAGGTCAAGGTTTGTTTGTTTCTGCTATCCATGCAGACAGGAGAGGATCGACTGATGTGTTGACAGACTCATGCATAAGCGCTGCCTCCCTTTGCCAAGGTTACAGGGAGGCATTTGTGCATCTTGGCAAGCCTGCAATCAGAGGCATTGTCCGATGCCAGTGAGCACCTCATCTCCTCTGGTAGGCCAAATGAAAGAGGGCACAGTAAATAAGCTCACATTTTTACATTTCATTCTCACTGGACTTGGCACAATCTATCAGCAAGAACCATACAGTCAGTGCTGTTTTTTTGATTTGTTTACATACATTGTGTTGTTAAGATCAACAGCCACACTTTTGATTTGTGTACCTATGCATGGTCTGGTTCTGTTTGCACCCTCATGTCATGTGTTTGCATATGGTTATCGTTACGATGTTAAAGCTCATAGAGCTGAGTGTAAAGAAAACTTACTGTAGATAAAGTGCTTTTTATCTTTTAGGGTCTTTAAAAGGGACCTTCTAAGGAAGTGAAAACCTAAACAGAGCCTAAGACACAGTCACACTTTGACATGAAAATATCATTATAATTTGAAAACCAAACTCTTTACCTACCATTTTTACCCAGAACCTTCTTCCACATCAAATCACTTTCTCTACAGATTATCACTGTGAGCACTGCGGAATTTACTTTCACCCACTACTTCTTTTCCTTCTCCAGTGCCGTCTTCACCCTACATACCTTCTCTTCAGAGTTCCTCTGCTTGCATAACTGCAGCAATATAAATGCATGAACATACATTTAAAAAGTGCCGAATTACAGCAGGTTTCGTGTTGTGGGAAAGAGATCTATCATTACTCACCCCACATCAGTCAGCAGCTCCTACCAGTTCTTGAGCACAGGAGACAGGCAACAAGCAAAATTCGACTTCAAGGCCTAGTTTTCTAGGCCACATAAAGCCACAGCTTGATTTTATTCTTGATGACCTCCCACTGCAGTTTTTATGGCAAGATAATGCATCTACCAGTTGTAAGCACTAAGCTACTGCGTCTTTTCAGGAGCTTGCGGCATTTCCACCAATTACAGACCAAAGACGCCATGCTGGGGCAGTTATGGAGGCTTTGAGATGACATCAGACCAGAAAATGAATGATTTCACTGTACTGCCGTTTTTTTAGGCTCTGTGTCTCTCTAATAAAACCCTGCAAAATGGCTAGGCTGGGTCTCTGTGGCATGCACAGCTACCATTGATTTATGGGGTATTTGCAGTATCTGAGTTAAGAATGGTTTTTGGTTAGTTTGTCACCGCACACATTTAAGTAGAATCTTCAGGAAGTGATAGTTGCTGGGGATTTGGGCCACCCAAGCACCATGACATAGCTCTGCATGCCACCTGCTCTGGCAGTGGTCTTTTAGAACCTCCAGTCAAAACTACCATGACTCTTTGTTATAGGTATATCTGAACACGTGCAGCAATTAAGCACACATTCTGATACCTGAGTCTCACAATACTCCAATAGCAGATGGGGAGGAATGAGGGAAATGTTAGCTGAATAAATTCCTTGAGTTTGAAAAGCTAGAAAGCTTAATTTCTGATCATTATTTTGCATTGTACTAAGATAAGATAAGATAAACTTTTATTAACCCTTTATTAGTCCCACAAGTGGGAAATTTGCTTTTTCATGGCAGAAAGTGGACAAAAAACAACAGAATAGAATAAAATAAAATAGAATAAAATACAATGTCACTGTACAGTATAAAATAAAATGTTCAAATGTACAGTATAAAAATGTATATTATTAAATCTAGGAATATAAATGTGCACATCTGAATTGTAAAAATATACATATATGTATGTAAACTATAAGTGCAGCGTTATGTACCCACCGACAATCCAGAATTAGCCTCCATCTAAGTGCTTTCACTTGGTGTAGGTTCCCTTACTTTTATAATAGTCCTCCTTGACAAGATGCCTAATGACAACAAAAGTGTGTTAGTGTGCAAATCTCTGCTTGCTCTCATTTCCTTGCCTATCTGCCACTAATCCTTTGTGAGCACATCCCAATCCCATTACATGGACTGCACTTTTCCAGACGTCTACTTCAAAGTGTTTACTTACCTACAAGCCTAGTTTCACTTATTCCTCCATTAGTCTGTTTGTGAGAAACAAAATGAGATAATGGCATTAAATCTGGGACTGACAGACACTTCTCCAGATCCAAACACAACATAACATGTTCAGGATGCTGCCTGGGGTAATCTCTTCATGAGTTCTTTTCTTAGCCAGAAACTGACAAGTATATTTGAACTAAATCGTTTCCTTCCTAATCATCCTTTAAATTATTTGTTGTTTTGTCCTAACGTAATCTGTAGAGACGCTAAAAGAGCAGTGAGTGGGGGTTTTTTACACCAAAATGACTAAAAATACTACATAAAACTAAAAAGAATAAATAACATTATACAATGAATAGTTATTTTGTGTGTAATATATCAGTGTGTTCCTTGTAGAAGCACAGAGTTGCCTATAGTTTCTATCAGAAACCTGGTTTGACTCAATCAGTCCTTCTTTAAATTAAACCAGGAGCTGCTGATGGAATTTCCAAGCACGGAGGAGAAGTCAGGAACCAAACCTCGGGTTTCCTTACCAGCTCACAAAATATCAAGTACTTTTATAAACAAAACAAATCTTGATACTTTTTACAGCTTTCTTGTTTGTTTGTATTTATTGCAATTTCCAAGCAATTTAAACGTTACCACATGTTGAGAAAAATTATGCAAAAAACTGTGCATAGGCGACGAAGAGCATTGTATAATCAGAAATGCGGAAAAGATCCATTACAAATCCATTACAAATAACTCATTACTGCTTTCAAACTGTCATGGGATTACTTTACTTGTTACTTCCTAGAAAATGTAATCCTACCACTCATTACGTTACTTCTATATTACTTCTATAAAACCCAAACAAATCTGTATCAGATCCAGAAGGTACAAAGGAAAAATAATTTCAGTACTTTAGTCAGTCACATGAAGTATTATTTACTATTTTTGAGGGATATAAATTTTCGTGCATCTGCTTTGAAAAAGAATGCAAATAAAAAATATCCCCACATTTAAACGCACGTCAATCTAACCACAATTGACTCTTTCAGGGAGACATGGTGGTACACACCCTCCCCGCTTCCCTCGTTGAGAGAAAACTATAGCCCTGAATGATTTGAGTTCCTAATGACACCTCTCCACTCAGGAGGAAGTGAAATGTGTTTGTGTAGCACAGGAACTGCAACAGGCCAGAAACAGTGAGTGTGTTCAATTACTCATCCTAAACTGGACTGATTGGCTACAGAGGGCTTGCCTCATGGTTATAATGAGATTAGCTCAACTCAGCTGTCCCTCTCTTCAGTGTTTATAGTTCTTAAAACAAACTTTCATATCACCATGAAACTTGTCCATACACTTGACCACATTAACATTTTCGAGAGAATGATTTCCCTGTAACTTCACTCACCGTCTTTAAGAGTTGGATAACCATGGTGATTGGCAAAGTTTGGCTTTAAGCTAACTGGAGCAGGTTTAGAAGCTTACACAACTATCTGGAAATGTTTCAGCTATGCCATATTAAAGAGCCTTTTAACTTTCGGTATGAAATTCTCATTCATTGGTTTAAACAGTGTTCCAATTTTAAGTGCATAGTTGAGTAGTATGTTGAAGTGTTTACATGCATTTCCTCTTTCTGAGTCCTTACCTACTGACCTGGCTTTGGTTTGTGCTAGACAGTGAGGAAACGAAAAACAGCACAAGCTGAAACTGTAGTGGTACCAATAAAAGTGGAAGCATTAGAGGCTTCCAGATTGTTTTGAGCTGCACTTTCAAGTTCTCATAGGATTTATAGATGGTGCAAGAGGTTCCAGCAGCCTGGAGGAAACTAGGAAACCTTATCCAAACTCTCCAATGGAATAAACCCTTCAGAGGGCTCTAGGGTCATTGTCAGGTCAGAAGGAAATGGCCAGTAAAGTGAAGGTATAGAGGTGATGTCATCAGAGAGAGGCCCACAGAAGGTGACTGGGCCTGTTGGCTGGGTCACTTGCTAAACACAGACGTGCTCAGCCCACAAGAACAGAAGCAGCCCACAGGGGCTCAGAAGTAATCCTGGGGTTTCCACCATTCATGAAAGATCTTTTTGTCCACCCCACAGCCCCTTTCAGGAGCCAAGGGGGTCGAGGTTTGAGAGAGAGGAGGGCGTGTGACTCACATTCATGGTCAATTTGTTGAGACTGTTTTCCAAATCAGCCTAAAAGAATCTTAGATGAAGCAGAAAAGCGGAAAACACTTTGTCAGCTGTAACTGCAGCTAGTCTTCATAGTCATGCAGGAAGCATTACATTAATACAGAAAACAATCAGAACTCTTCCTTGTACTTATGTTCAATGTTTATGAACGTTTATCACAAATGGCTACTGTTAATTTTATCCGCGATGTTGGTGGGGCGACCAGTGGACGAGGCACTCATCATAACATCTTGTTTACAGTAACTGTAGGGTATTCTTCTTGTCACCCTTCTGATTTCTGGGTCTGTATATTACATTAAGATCAAGCAAGATCCTAATACCTCACTGTAAGTACTTGTTCATTAACTTCCTCCAAGACATATCCTCAAGTTCAGAGCAGTTTCTAGTTGTTTGTGTTTAAACCTTTCTGCCTTTTTTTTTTTTTACCAGCAAGTGATTTACACTTTTACCATTCCATGAAACCATTTCACGGGTATTGAGCCATATGAAAGGCTACCAGTTTGATCCACTAGTTTACCTAAACTTAACTAAACTTCGTGTATAATAAAATTGTCATTTTCTAATCTATATAAATGCAAATGTGATTAAACAAGAATAGCAACGTGATAAAATTAAAATCTGAATCATGTAAAAGTTTTAATCATGTAACAGATACAGGGAAGATTAGGAGTCTTGCCCAAGGACTGTCACTGGGGTATCATCAGTGAGGAATCAGTTCATGCTTGTCCACTATGCTACGCCTACCATTACATTGTGGGGCACGACCAAATGAATGAGGAATCATCTACTAAGTACCTAATAGAGTACGTTTTCCCGTCTAACAAAGAATTTTCTAACGAATTAAGTGAAAGCTTAATAAAACCAGCTTCTAAAACCTCCTCTAGCCTCAGACGTAACTGATACTTTAATCACAGTCCTTTCATGGTTGTGGAAGTCTAAATTTGTCAGACTATGTGAAATCCTTTGAACAGTATATTGTTTGCAACCACTGAGGTTGTCAGTAAATGTAGTGACATCTGTTTCAAGTCTTTTTATTCCCCAAAACTTGGTTTGTACCATTTATTCTGTGAGATACATTCAGTTCTTCCTTCTTTCAAACTATTTGAATGATTTGAAGAGTGACATTGTTTCATTTTCAGATTATGCCTCCACCCATCATCATCTGAACGTCTTGACACTACATAGATAAACACAGTCTTGTCAGCTTATGGGAGGTAAACTGTTTCCTAAAACACAAAAATGCACTAAACATGTACTAAAAGTGTTATAACACATATTTATGAAGCAGAAAAAAAAACAACTTCCAGGAGCAACAAATTTACAGAGTATTCATTCTGCTATTCCCATTTGGTTCAGCGCTTTAGCTCGGGGCTCTGGAAAATCCACCTAAATGCCAAAGAAAATATTCCAGTTGACTGCCCCAAATCTCCTCCCCAGTCAAAACTTAAGCCGGGAACTGGAAAGGGAAAAGATCTAAACAGAAAAAAATCACATCCATCCAGGGGAATGTAATGTTTATTATAAATTCAAATTAAGACTTAATTTTGGCAGAGACTGGGCTCTCTGGGCAATGATACAGTGCATCTGTTTTAAATGATCTGACTTCATAAAGAGGACAATGCTGCTTTGGCTAAAGTAAATGTCATGGTAAAACAGAAGCCCAGAAATTCCTAATAAAAGATAATTCTTTGCGTGTGAGTGAGGGGGGAGGACGACAGAAGAGATAGAGAGAGGGATCAGTCATCATAAAAGTAACATCAAAGTCCTTTTTTGAGAATCGATTGTTTTTTCTGAATATATGAATTTGCTGAATATGCACAATGACTTTCCACTTCACATCATTTATGTACATCTCAGTCACCCCTGACTCTTCAGAATAATGTAGTTCCATATCCTCTTCTCTTACTATGTAACATAAATAATGAAAAAGTGGAACGATGGATTTCAAGCAGGCGTGCTTAGAAAAACAGCAAAAAGAATGATTGGTTGTTTGAGTAGTTTAGCAGACAACACAACGTTGGACATTCAGTTGATAATCCATTTGTGCAATTTGTCACAATTAAAACAAATGATACTTTATTTCCTTGGTCAAACTATGGACCACCCCAAAAGGATACCGACTCACAGAAGGCCTTTTGTTCCAGCATTAACTTTCCATCACCAGAGTAAAGTGATACTTTCAGCAGACCTGTTTCTCTCATCATGGACAGAGCAGGGTTGAACCGATCATCCTCATCTTCGGCTTTGAGGCAGGGGACCAAAATTGCTTGTTTTCATTTCCATTCCTGAACTAATAGTACCTAAAGTATGCAACGGTCTATCCATCACAATTATTTGTTAAGTGATTTCAGCAGCCTTGACATTGACCGAAGAGGTGTAATAATACAGGATCTTTAAAATAAAATAAAATCATAAGAATATAATATGTGTGTTCAAGCTGCTGAACAAATTAATCCTATGAGTTCCATTCTGTCGCTGGTATTCATCTCTTTATAGCTCTTAAGTTCAGTATCAGACAGATCTATATTTAAGATGGAAGAACAGTTATGACTGTAAAATCTAATTCTAGTCGTCCTCGTAGTGTTAATTAAATTGAACTCAAGAAACATCCACTTATAATGTATTTAATAAGTCAAACCTTCATGGTTGTGGAAATCTAAATGTGTCAGACTATGTGAAATCCTTTGAACAGTAGATCTAGTGACGTCTGTAGTCTTTTTTCCCCCAAAAGTTAGTTTTTTATTCTCCCTTTTTTAGAGACGTTCAGCTCTTCCTTCTTTCAAACTATTTGAATGATTTGAAGCATGTCATTTTTTCATTTTCAGATTTTGCCTCCACCCATCATCATCTGAACGTCTTGACACTACATAGATAAACACAGTCTAGTCAGCTTATGGGAGTTAAACTGTTTCCCAAAACACAAAAATTCATTAAACATGTACTAAAAGTGTTATTTCAGTATCAGGCAGATCCATATTTAAGATGGGAGAACAATAGTTATGACTGATTGTAAAATCTAATTGTAGTTGTCCTCAAATGTGACCTGATTCTGCTTAAGCCTCTGGGTTTGGAAGTGTTAATGTTAGAAGTCGAACTCAAGAAACATCCACTCATAATGTATTCAATAAGTTAAACTGCGAATGTGACTCTTTTGGAGATGACAGCACTGCATATAAAGCTAGTTAATATGGAGTTATATTGGAAGATGATCTGCTTTGCTGGATTTTCTTCATAGACTAAAATTAGATCCAGATATACAATCTCAGCAGCATTAGGCGTCATTCATTCAAAAAGCATTACTGCTTCATTATGGGGTTTCAGCTGGTGTTGGTGTTGCAATTTCTGCTATTAAACCTGATGTCTGTCATACACCAAAAACATGTGCTCCATGCAAAGCTTTACAGAAATAACAATCCATGCAACATTGTCTTTTAAATACGTTGAAGAAACATGTTTTATGCTTTGAATGAAATGAGCATTGGCAAAGATTGGAAATAACAATGACCAACCAAAACAGAGAAAGACAAATGGGGAGGAAAACGAACGTAAGGAATTAAAAAAACCATTTCAACTCAGAAAAACAGAAATAACATGAAAGTAAACAAATAAAATTAATGAGGAATAGCATGTGAGTAGGATAAATGTCACACATGTTTGATATGGAGCCCTGTTGAATTAAATGTTCCCATAAAAATTTTTAATTGCAAAATAGGGCGGATGTTGTTGAATCACTTTGTGCTTTGAAACAATTTTATGTGGCTTACAGGGTGGTTATTTATAGAGGCAGAGCTTTGTGAGTGTGTTCCTGGGGTTGTGTTTATTTTGTTTCTCAGCAAGGAAAAAACTTTCGCCTCCACAGGACCCATAAAGCCTTGGCCTTGGAGACAGTGAGGAGTAAAATCCAGACAATGGCACACTCTTCGAGCAGACAGTGGGTTGCTCTGTGAGCTGGACCATGATATCCGCTCCCTTTTCTGGGAAAAGTCAATGTCGGCGCTCACAGTTTTGCAGATAAGACTGCAAACCCTCCCATAGGCCACTGGTCTCAGCCTGGGAAACAAGCTGTGATAACATCATTTGCTAATCCCCCCCACAGACTTCACACAAGAATCACAAGTGTGGGGTGAGACGACAACCAGCAGAGCATCTCTGTGGCCAAAAGCCCCACCTGAACATCTGGCCTTGGGCAGAACAGCCCACAGCTTTCATCTGGTCTTGGGCAGGATGGGGGATAAGGGATGGGTGGATCCTCAGATACTGTAAATACAGACAGACTGAGAGAGCGCTCTGTTTTCTCTCCGCCTCATCAGCATAAATGTATGCCACGTCTGCAGCGGAAGAGCCGTCTTGGCCATCTCTACCAGTGGTTTTAGATCTCTAAAGTGCTTTACCTAAGTTACTATTTCCTCCTTAACCAGATTCAGGCTGAGCTTCCCTGACCAAATCGTGACCTAAATTATAATTAAAATGACAAATTCCATCTTCGAGCTAAGTCGTCCAAATGTACTGAAATAGTTCAAATATTTAACGGGAGAGGAGAAAAAGACAAGAAGCGCGCTTGCACAAAAAAGTAAGCATATTATTTAGGTATAGATATTATTTAGATGATTTTATTACACAGCATGGCTCTAGGAAAAACCCTAATTAGTAAAACTTTTGTATTATGTTCTACAATTAGGATATTATTGTCTCCCTGAGCTAATGTCACCAAAAAATTGGATTCTTAAAGAAGCATCAAGCCAAAGTTCTTCTTTGATTTTGCTTTAAAGAACAGTTTTCGTTAGAGGCCTGTTCTCTGTTCCTCACTTGCTTCATTTCACTGGATGTTTGCCCTTGGCCCCTGACGGCCCATCTGCAACCAGAGTGCTCTCTGTGCAGTTCAGGCTTACTGGGCCACCTAACACAGGCATGTGTTTGGTTTGGGAGTGCGGAAGCTGAATAGGGTATTGGGGCTTGGGCGTGCAGGCAGTAGCTCTACCCCCCCACTGGGTAAACTCCAGCCTGCAGCCCAGACACTGCCCCCATTCAGCTGGTCCACGTGCTGGGGATAAAGTTGGGATTGTTTGTCAGCGGGCTAAAATGCATGGAATGCAGTGCTCCGGTTCCCCTCTGGGAAAGGAGTATGAGAGGGGGGAGAGATTCTGCCGACTTTGCCCGTCCTTCCTACTCTCGCACTTACTTTCTCATTGTGTCTCCCTCTACCTGGTCTTGTTCTTATTTTAGCCTGGCCCTTCAAGAAATATACCAGGTCTGATAAAAGCTATTTTTTACTATTATTTTTTATTCTTTGATTTATAATACTCAAAAAAAAATATGTAACTAAATAGTTCATTGCATAGTTAGTCATGTATGGGTGTGTGTGTGTGGGGTGGGGTGGGGGGGGTGGCCTAGTGGGTAGGAAACTAGCTTCTGGTCATGGGTTCGAATCCTACCTTCAGCATACCACCACTGGGTTCCTGAGCAAGACCTGCTCCAGGGAGACTGACACCTTTTAGGGAACAAAGGTCGCTTTGGATAAAAGCATCTGCTAAATGCCATAAATGTGAATCATATTTATATTCTGTATCACCAGGTTCAAGTCTGCACCCCCAAATTTGTTTTTAAAAAATCTCCAAAAATGAAAGTAACGTGACAGTTGTCATATACTGGCATGAGTTTTCTTGACAGGTTATGCCCATTACTATAAATATGTTTATTTGAATAGTCTCACGACATATGCTACAGTATTTTATGTTAGTTTATCAAGACATCAAATAGTTTCGAATCTGTCTGGACAATTACAAGTAATGGTAATGTGATTCTGTTTCCTTAAAGGAAATGCGCTAGCATGCTTGATTAAAAGTTTGGAATCTATCATTTGAACATTTAAATAGACAGTGATAGAACAATTTAAAGAACAATTTGTAATTAGCGTGCATGAACTTCAACAACCTCTTTTCTAACCCCTACATAATGTGGAGGTTCTCTAGAAGTTAATGGCTTTTCCTAGAATCGTATGTTCAAGCAAGTAAGTATTTAAGAACCTTTAGTTTAAAAACGGACAGTTCTGAGAGATGAGCTCTTTCCACAATCTATTCTAAGCCCCCATCTGCACCAGCCCAAAAGGAGCCCCTCAGCACCATCACATGAGAATTCCCTGTCCAACACATGGCCCGCAACACTGGTACTCCCAATGCACTCCATCAACTGCTGTGACATCATCCTCTACTCACACACACACTCACATGGTCTTGCACAGCTAGCACATGCGTGCCATGTCCATCTTTGTATAGATCCTATAGCTTATAGCAGCAGAAGTCACCGCCCAGCTCTCCATCCTGACAGCTGGAATGACCATGGAGACACAAAGCAACATCTCTAATGATTATGCTGCTGAACTACACTTACTCAGTGGGATCCCACTGCTGACAAAATGAAAGAGTCCCTCTGGAGCTTCTGACCCCAAAAGCATACTTCGTTGTGAGCTGAGAACAAAGAATGGAGAAAAACCACACTAAGTCTAGTGTGTGTTTAGAGACCGCACAGCCCACGTAGATGGATTATGTACTCTGTGTACTTTTCATTCAGCCCACCAGGTCAGTCCAATTCAGCGCAGTGGAGGCATATGTTTCCCCTTAACTCCTACAGAATGATGTCACCTCATAAAAATCATATGATCACCAAAACAAACTTTAATTAAAAACACCTACTGCTGTTAGGCTCCATCTGCTTCTCCAACCTGCACCTCCCTCTCACATGGACCTGGAAAACAAGTGTGACACTTTCTGAGCTCTGGCATGAGGTGCTGCCCAGGACTGCCAAGGCCCTATTATGACTGTCAGTTACAAAATGACCCTTCAGTTGATTTTTACCTCAGAAATTTCATGGCAGGTTGAATATACTGCTTTCTACTGTATTTGGTCTGGGAAACAAAACTAAAGCATCTTGGCTCCAATGTTCAATTAAACTGGTGAAGAAACTTTACATAATATTCTTTAAACTTCTTTAAAAAGTTTTTTATAGTCATGTATGCCATTTACAAAAATAGTTGTTAAACATCTTACATTCTAGGGTTATTAAGGCATATTGTTTTGTGTTTACATGGAAAAAAGTTTTGGAATGAAAAATAGAAGGCTGGACTCATCCACACTGACTTAATTTTTTATTAATGTTACAGATGTAGAAGAATGTAGGATTAGATGTATATTTTACCCACATATGACATGCTTGTCCGTGTGGAGAACCCCAGGCTGCTGTATGGATTGCTGCAGTGCTACAAACTATGTCACACCATGTGATATTTCTTGTATTGTGTTTCCAGCAACAAACAAAATGAAAGTACAAATAAAAATACATGAAAGTAGTATTTAATGCACTTTGAACCCCTTTTTAAAATGTCTGTTTAAAATCTCTGTCAGGAAAAACAGCATATATATAGCACTGATTGTCATCAACCCTCATATTATCAACCAGTTTAAAGAGTTTTTTTCTCTGTTATCCGTGGAGCGCACATTCCTCCCCCCCTCCCCCCCCCCCCACAAACACCAACACACACATGTGACGAAAGTAATTACTTACTAGTTAATATCATGTCAGCAGGACCTCGGCTGAACAGACTAGAAATAGTGGATGAACCGGTTAATGTTTCGGTGCAAAAGAATGCACCTACACCTGTTTTACCAAGACAAAATGTGGGGCAGGACATCGCAGCCATTTTGTAAATCATAGATATATCATGTATATATGTGTGTATATTATATATTATATTAGGGCTGGGAAAGTTAACGCGTTATTATCGCGTTAACGCATTACTTAATGCCGACAATTATTTTATCGCGCGTTAACGCAGGTTTTTAAAATCCTTTTATTTTGAAAATCGGTGCTTTCACGCGAGCAGGGACGGACTGGGACTTTCTTTACCAGGTTGGGTTTTCGCATCTCGGCCGCATCTTGGGCCTTTTTGC
>JBBJLR010000007.1:14546090-14556697 GCA_037577145.1 Brachypetersius gabonensis
ACATGCTCTGCAGCTGCTATAATGGCTGCGCTCCCGCTCTGGGAACTTGTTTTTCAATAACAAGCCAGATAAAACGTGAACGCCCTGCAGTGGCAAATAGCTTTAGTTTTATATTTGATTACATTAATGATTTTACAGAAATATTTGAACTTCAGCTATCTGCCTGTATTAAAGAGGACACTGCGGTTAAAATTACATTAAATTAAATTAAAATTAAATAAATTCCCTTATTTGTTTACAGTCTTTTTTTACAGTGTTATTCCACTTTTGCCGTTAATAAATATAATATTGCACAAAGCAAACATATTTGTCTACTCCTATATTGATAAGAGTAATAAAAACAGTATATTTAGTACTTTAGTACTTAAAGGTGCGATTAATCGCGAGTTAACTACGGCAAACATGAGATTAATCACGATTAAATATTTTAATCTACTGACAGCCCTAATGTATATATGTGTGTATATATATGTATATATATATATATATATAGTATGAATATACATAATATGTATTGTATGTATACATGTAATATATGTATATTGCACCTTGTTGGTGCAAAGAAAACAATTTTCTGCCTGCCAACTGTCTTATATTTGGTATATTATTTTATTTAAACGAATGAAATGGAAATACATGTTTTATTGTGACATGCTGCATATTGCCTGAATATACAAAATGCCTAGATAAAGGTGCTCCAACTATTACCACTCAGGATTCTGCACTGCTGGTATACTGATCACCGCCTCATCATCTGTAATCAATGGCACCTGTTGTTTTACTGGTTCAGGCCTTAAGGTGGATGCTTGGTTACACTCGAATGACTCATACATAGGTCACTGTGGTAGGCAAAAGACATTCCTCTGAAACTGGTCAGATACTGCAACTAAACTGAAAATAAAAGCTTTCAAAAGTTCCTTAGAATTTTGTAGAACTGTTTCTCAGGATATATAAAGATATGTGGCATGATTACACCAGGCAACAAAAATTAGTATCATTACATTTTGAAGTGTTTCTTATACAACCTCAGCATGCTGATTTTGGTTTCATGTAGCTTCAAGGGTTTAGTTAAAAACGTCATTTTTAGAAAAAACTAAACTTGGCAGCTCGGCTGACCTGGTCTTCTGCAGATTATTATGTTGTTTATTTGTTGTACATGTAGATAACAGGGGTGCCAACTCACATCACACACATCAGTGAGAGTAATATGAAAATAATAGTAGTATTACAACAACCTTATAATGAAAAATATACATACAATTTAGTTTATCTCTAGATATATATAGATTGATACATAGAATTTTTGTTAGCTTTTTCAAATATTTTATCTTTATATACGTGTATCAGAGATTACTAAGGATAATTAAGGTTATATAATTGACTGGTCTGCATGTGCCAATGAGTCAATGGATCATCAGACGGAGGAAGAGGAAATCCACTGTTGTTAATGGCACAAATGACAGAAACATCATATGCAGCAGTATTATTTCAAGAACTCTGTGACCCCAGTCAGTCCCCTAACTAGGTGAGTATTTTTAGAGCTTATCTAATAATGTAAGGCCTCACACCATGGAATAAGCGGCCAAGGGCACTCCAGACTACACCCCCCCCCACCGCAGCTGCTGGCCTCTCACCCTTCAAATAGGCTGCCCCAACCTATGGGCTAAAAATAAAACACAGTTTCTTTATGGATATGACATTCATTCTCCTCCAACACATCCACCAAGAAATATTATCATTCTTCATGAACTAAATGGAAGTGGCTCAAGTCCTGCAAGGCCCCCATGTGTCTCATAAAGACCTACAAAGCATTCCTAGTGATAAAGAGTCCAAAGTCAACATCTCATCAATAAGGCTACTAATTGCTATCACTGTTTCATAACTGTTTGCTGCTTTGAAGTTACAACACTCTTGCATTTTAATCGATTTAAAGACCTACTTAAAAAATACAATTAAGAATGCAGATGACTTTAAGGCTGATATTCCACTCACAGTAGATTTTTCTGTTGTTGTTATAGGTGTTTGATTTTCCAGAGTTTATATGAATAATGCTAAATTAAACAATGTTATAGCTTTAATTGGAAATTTGATACTAGTGATTTCCTTGAGCTATTTTTGGAATTATATCTTTTTCACTTCATGGAACTGTGATCTCCTTCCTTTATCATCCATCAGATCATTGCTTGCAGGACTGTGTGACACGTGTTAAATCTGTGCTCCACCCAGGACACCACAGGCCTCAGGATCCAGTCGGCTGGGTTGCTAATGACAGTCATGTCCATGTTGTCAAGAGACTTTGTTTAAAGAGGACACATGCACTAGGGGACATTTAAAAGAGAGCGTCTTTTAACGTTCGCACAGATCTCTGAATCTATTCATATTCTGTTGACAGTCATTTCAACAAACCCAGACTTAAATGGTCATGTAGACAGACGGTATACTTTTACTTTTCTGCAGCCCTCCGGACTGCCAAACATTCTCATAATAGTTCAGCTGGTACACCAGACCCATCATTATGGGGTCGTTTCACTGAATTCTATGACTTTATGTTTGGCATTTTGTTGTTGCATGTTCCAATTTACTTTCTATTGTCTGGGTCTATATTAACCCTGCAACCAGCATTCATTTCAATGCAAAACAAATGACCAGGGTCTGTAGAGTGTTATTCAAGCCTGAATGTCTGGAGAGACTCCACTTCTATTCCTAATGTGCTTAGTCTTTCTTTGTCTAAAATTTCATTTCAGCATTATGTGGCTGTTCACAGCTACCAAACGTGGAAATTCAAGTTTAGCTGCTTTCAAACTTCCTTTAAACTTTCTAATAGACACTTGCATGCAAATTAAGTGATGTATAAATTCCATTAGAGCTATTATAAACAACTGACATGCAGTGATCAGTCTGCACTCAAAAAAACACCACACAACAAATGCTCACATTGAGTTCGAAGAATAAACATGTGCACGAAGGCAAATACCAAAGTTGACATTATTCTAAAGTGACACAGATTATTGAATAGCCCTGCCCTTTACGGGAAGAACTCATTCACAGAATGTACGGAGGTGTGTCTCAAAATACAGGCCAAACATCTTTTCTCACTGTAATAAGACCTGGACATATAATCACTGCCCTGATGCTTCCTTGTACACAAAGAATTTCTTTCCATTCCTTAGAGACTATGAAAAGAAACATATAGTACAAGTTTAAATTGTACCTTCATTTAATAACGAGTTGCACCTACCCAATAACGGCATGCCCTTGGGGTGCAGAGTTCAAAAGGCAATGAAAGGATTAAGTGTTAAACAAGTTCGAGACAAAACAGAAAATGAAAGTTTAGTGAAGAGAGTATTGTTGATTAAGCCTATTCTACTGTTGTGAAACTATAACACGGATCACTCTTTTGGCATTTACACCTGGTTTGAAAGGGTAGAGCTGTTAAGCTGATTCTTTAGTAAATTAAGCAGAACACATTTCCTCCCACACAAATACAAATGCATAAGGACGTGCATCTACCTTGAACATGGTTCCTACACTGTGGGGTTTGTTTTTGTACTTAGAAGTCCAATTTTCACTTTAACTTTGCTTAGTATATTGGGCCCCTCAGTCTCACTTCCACTTCTAATGTTCATCAGTACTACTTTAAATATGGCACCTACAGTAAACAAGACTTTTCAGTCATCACAAGCCCTAAAGATGGATTCAGTCAAGTATAACTGTTGTTGAATCGCCCACCTTGCCAGTGACTTACATGGTGTTAAACAAGTGTGTTATTAATCTGAAACGGGATTCTAACTCCAGCGCTAACATGGGCGGGTGAACAAAATGGCTTTTGTTGGTGGCTTTCGTGTCACACTAGAAAGAGAAGCTATTGTGCTTCAGAAAAGATCCTTATGGGTTATGTCCTTGTCCTGTAATGGATCCAATGCCTCAGCTAAAGAGTACTTCCAAGCACATTTGTTAGTGTAGGGTTTCATATATGTACTATAATGAAGAGTGTTAAAGGTGCTTTTGTTGAGAGACATTAAAACATATTAGTAATATTTTCTTTAAATAAAGAAACATTTTACTACAGGATGGATTTGGGTCTTTTTTTTTAATTGTGTGAAAATACATGCCTCCGTCTCTGAAAAATAAAGATTTAAGCTGAATGTAGGAGACAGCAAATCAACAGAACACAAAGCTTTCACTTTTTGTACACCGGTTTGTTTCAGGCACTTGGAATTACAATAAAGATTCCCTTCTTAACAAAAATAAAACTTTTTGGTCCGTTAACAAAGAGAGGAAAGTATAGGTTGATTGAAACCACAGTCAGGCAAAAGGAGAAAATGTATAGCTAAGTTGGTGCCTCAAAAAATGCAGCCTTTTCTTTAAACTCCCATAGTCTTTTTAAGTTTAAAGCCTGGTATACATGGTATATAAACAGAAAAATATGCTGCACATTCAAGCCATAATAATTGCTACATTTAAAGACCAAATGTCCCACATCCAGTCAGCAAAAAACATCTGAGAATGCACTAGAATATGCATTAGAATTGGCTCATTTCAGACATACAGCAGTAAATGATTAGTCCACCTCAGAGTCATTTGTTTTCCATTTGTTTCTTCATTGTTTATAATCTCGTTTTCATTGTGGAGACCAAAGCAACTGAGCTTTTCACTGTGCTTGTATTGTTTATCACCCCTCAGGATTGACAAAAAAGGTTATCTGTTTTGGGCGCAAGTTCTCTTGGTCAGTTGCATGGCAGCCAAGTCTGGTAGTTACTGCAGGTGTGCATCAGTGGCTGCACATGAGCTATGTAGTAGTTATTGAAGTTAATATCCCGTACGTAAGGGGCAGGCTGGTAGTAGCATGTGACATTCGTAACGGTGGGGATGGCGTTCTGCTCCGCCAGCACCCTCAGCGCCAGCATGGAGATGAGATTTAATGTCTGCCGCCTCTCATGTCCCATCAGGCACACTGTACTCTCGTTGACCACATGGTACAGTGTTACAAGGCAGTCATAGCGCTTGTTCTCCATGCCTGCAAAGTGGTTCTGGAGGTAGGCCTCCAGCTTCCTTTGCTGCTCACCGATGTCGGAAAAGTCAATGAAAAACCGTGAGCACATGTACCGCTGGAGCGATTTCATCTCGGTCTCTGACCTGGGCTTGAAATCTCGAACCAGAAGGTGACAGTACTTCAAGAGGCCGCCTCCCCGGATCTCCTCAGGGCTGCGCGTGGCAATAATTTTATCGCGCAGATGGCTGAGAGCCTCCTCAAAGTCCCCGTACACACTTTCCCCCACCACAGTAGGATGGAAGCTCTCGGACATCGGCGTCTCTGAACAGCGGTCGAAGAGCAGCAGCGAGTCCAAGCCTATCTGAAAAGAGTCCACGCTGAACTCAAACTGCCGCCTCAGAGAGTCCACAAACTTAAGTTCCACATTTTTGCCTGTGTTGTTGGAGAGGGAGATGAGGCTCCAGCGGTCTGTGTCATTGCAAACCTTCACCAACTTCTGTACATAAGCCTCTTTCATTGTAAGAGCTGTGATTCGTTCTTTGCTGACCCCTTCAGGGAGGAAGTCCAGAAGACTGTCCAGGACCACATCCTTAACCAGACGAAAGGCCTGGTCATCGGACAGCGAAACTCCAAAGATCAGGTCCAAGTCTTTGTAGCCAAGTCCCGTGTCTTGGTGCAGGGCATGACTGGCGGCAGAGCCATTCAACCTCACGTCCCGTACAGTGACTCCACGCTCCTCCAGCCGCGCTCGCACAACCTACAAAGAAAAGGAACGTTTCAGTATTCAACAATAGAAAAAACAATAAATAATCAGTAAATACAACTCAGTAAAAAACAAGAGCATTGCGGTTTAAACAGAAACACAGATCAATACTGGACCTTACTAAGCGATGTTAAATCATGTGACCTGTTTCGTAACACTGACAGTTGTTGATACTGACTATCCCATGAAATTATCAAGACCTCAATGTTCACACATTAATTATTCTATTAATTTTGCTGGATCCACATTTATGGAGTCACAGTAGTCTACCCTTTATACCCTAACTGAGCACATTTCATTATTTCATTTTGCTCCCAGATTAGCCTACATATGTGAAAGAGGTGAATAACAGGTAAATCTTTCCCTCGATAAACAAGTTCAATTACAAACATTCCTACATGCTAAGCAAGTAAGCAAGCAAACATTACTCAACGTGCCTTCAGCAAGCAACCTGAGATTATTAGAAAAAGTCAGGCCACTGTTTGTTCCCGCCCATATCGCATGCTCGCCTTAAGTGAGAAACTCAACACAAAAAGAGCGCTCTGAATGTAATCTCTGACCAGAAAAAGATGGAATGCTGTAAGATACTGGGTTAGATATTAGGCTTGAGCTAAACCTATGATCAAAAGGAATTAGGATCATCACAGGCAGCCTGAATTCACTTTATTATACTGAGAGGCACTCAGAGGCCACAGGAAGAAAATTAGAGGGCAGCAGCACATTGCTGTGGTCCTACTGCCTTGGCTGGTGCTAAGTCAAAACATTTGAAGACATGGCAGGAAAAAGGACAGAACTTTCTGTTCACAAAATATGCAAGTGCAGACAGATGTAGTGTACAGAGCAAAATTTACCATAATTGTATTACACTGACAACCGATATTACGGTATTATGGTTGATCCCTAACTACAATTGAAAACATATATGTGTCTCTAACATCACTGTGTAATTATCAGGCCACATTTAGTCCTGCTTCTCTCATTCAGAGGACAGAATATAAATGTCATGAAATTAAAGTAAAATTTAATAATATAATTCTAATAAAAAGTTTGCACATAGTGAGAGTATGCAGTGTTTCCTTCATTGTATCAAGCAATGTGCCTTGAAAGCTGCTTTGATGAATCTCATTAATGATGTATGAGTCTACATAACACGTCTCATGCTTTGCCCTGTCAGATTAGCGTCAGCCAGATGAAAAACAAACATTAACTCCAGTCAGTCACATCATTAGCCTTCTATATTTATTTATTAGGTCAGGCTGTGGCTGCGGGATAAAAATGCATCACAGATTGATGCACAAACCTACAAACATTTTTTTTAAATATCCTAACTTTCAAATTCACTTTTAACCATTACAGCAGGGTTTTCCAACCTTGGCTCTGGAGGTCCCCTGGTGAGTACATTTTATTGTTTTTCCTCCTGCTCCCAATTCTCTCGAGCCAACTAAGAAGCCCATTAACGACTGCTTTCTGAGTTGAAGTGGGTGTGTTATAGCAGGGAAAGCCATATGTGCAGGGTGTTCTAAGTTTACTGAAGTATATTTTAAACACACTGTATCTCCTCTAAAGTATAAATCATCCTTCTTGTGCTATACATCTTTCAGAACAGTACAGCTGTGTATTCAGTCTGCATTCCTGAAGCATATTCACAATGATTTCCTTCTTTACTGGCACAGGATCTGCTAAAGACCCTGCTGTCTTATACTTGCTTTCTGTCAAAAGGTGAGAAATTTACTCACAGAAAACTGCTGACACTGTCTATTTTCAACAGTCACTTCCATAGCCACACGGCCTCAGAGTTCTGAAGTCACTGCCAGTAAGTCTATTCAGATTTAATGATCAATAATTTCATGATTTCTCGACTGTACAGAAACCTGACAGCAGCAGCGCATCAGCATTCATATTTTTAAACAGGTGTGCAAATAAAGGTTTTGTTTACTGATTTTTTTTAAAGACGAGACACTCTTCTTTGTTCCAAACACAGTTCATTGTCTGAAACCTGTGCTGGCAGATGGGGTGTTATGAAACACACTGACAGAAAATGAAACGCAAGGTTGTCTGTTGCAGGGCCTGATTTGCTTAGAACAATCAGAGCATAAAAAAGTGGTGTTTTTGTACATATATTTTTTACTTTCTACCAAAATTAGAAGCTGCTAGAGTGGTACTGTCTAAAATATCAGACAACACCTCAGATCAAAGAAGGCAAAGACATACACAGTGCCTGTAATAGTAATACACAAACAGACGAAAGCATTTTCAAATGTACTCTGATGAATTTTACAGACACTGTGTTTGAGAGAGAGAGAGAGAGAGAGAGAGAGAGAGAGAGAGAGAGAGAGAGAGAGAGAGAGAGAGAGAGAGAGAGAGAAATACATATTTGAGTTTCATGTTTCGCTTTCTGGACTGAGGAGGAGCTAAAAGGAGGAGCTGGTAATCAAATGATCTTAAGTGCATCTTTAGCAACAACTATTTGTAACATGGTTTAAACATACAGATGATCTGCCTGTAAAAACAGAAGTCTTGTGCTCTATGATGAAGTTACTAAGGGTCTTATGATGCTGTCGAATGGGAACTTCAGGGAATCATGCCAGAGCTAATGGCCCAGGGGCCAAGAACAGTGTAGCAGTGGTGAGAATGCCTGAGCCATTAACATAGCACTTAAATTAGCTAAGCATGGCACATTCTCTGTACACTGACTCAAGGGGGCAAAGGCTAAAAATGTTTTGCTTATCTTAGACTTTCTCCAAGAAACATGAACTGTCACCCTGGCTTTACAACCTCCTTTTTTCCTGAGTGCACACAGTGGACACTGGTGATCAGACATTTTTTATCATCTGTTCACTTAAGGGGTATAGGTTCTCTTAAGGGAGGCATTTACAATCATGACAGCTTTAGAAAATGAAATAAGCTTTTAGAAAAGCAGTTTTTAAAAGATATATAAAAGAAAAGCCACAGCTAGCATAGTTAAACTTAGCAAAAAGAGAAAAAAAGATGAGGAGCTCCCAGAGGCACCTGAATTACAGAACAATATAACATTTCTAAATATTCAGTTTATTCATTCTATATATTCTATTTATCCATGTATTATTTATATATTATTTTGTCACAAAGCAGCTTTACAGAATCCAGGTCTGAGCCCCAGTCAGCACGCCAAGGGAGACAGAGGAAAGGTAAACCGAAGAAAAAATCTAAAGAAAGGAACATAAGGACGAACCAAGACTCAAAAGGGGGATCGATCCTCTGGAGACTCTTTGGATCATTGGTCTCACCTGTACGATTTGTCGAGGCTGGATAGAAAGAGTTGGGAAGTTTCCTCGGCCGTGAATGGGGACCGTCTCGCCAAGAATGGAGTCCAGACGCTGCACCTGCTCCCAGGACAAGACACAAAACCTCCGACTCTGCTCCGAGGCATCACCCGGGGACATGGCGATGGAAGAGCTGCGCCCAGAAGTGAAGAAACCAACAAAACCGCTTCTCTACTCTCTCTCTCTACTTCTTTATTCCAACCACTCCACTGGATAACAGCTTCACTGAAGTTTAACTACTGACCAAAATATTTAGTCCTACTGGCTCAGCTTGCTGTCTTTTATATTTTCTTTTTACTATTCTGTTCGAGTTTAGAAAATAGTCCCGTGCTACTGCGGTCCACTCAAGCTGCAGTCTGGTCTAAAGTCTGCGAGCCCTCTCTCTCATTCACAACTTTTCTAGAACGTCTGGCGTCCCCAGCAAAACCGTTTTATACCCTTCTTTGCATATTCCCGGTGATTGGTCGAGACGCTTATGAATTATTCATGATAGGCTCGTCTTGTCCCATAGGGAGGAGCTACTGGGCCTAACAAATTCTCATTACTGAAGGTTCTCCGTCGCTTTAAACAGTTCCACACTGCACATGAAAGATCAGTTGTTCACTTTTTTTTGTTTTACAGTACAGTGACACATATTTCTCTTGAGTGTGCTGTCTGGGGCAGCTGGTGGCCTAATGGTTAGGCATCTGAAGGCTGTGGGTTTGAATCCCAGGACTGCTAATGGCACCACTGAAATACCCTTGATCAAGGTAACATCTCTACAAACTGCTCCCTGGGCGCTGCATCACTGGCTGCCCCCTGATTCTCTCGGGTGAATGGGTTTAATACAGAGAACAATTTTGCACACTATGTGGTGTGTTCGCATATGATAAGAGGGACCAGGTAAACACACACATGTGGAAATAATAACAGTGGTTAGAGGCCATAAGCAGATTTGAAGAGAAGAAAACCCATCTCTTCAGATTTGCTTATGGCCTCTAAGCACTGTTATTTTACCTACTTGTGTGTGTTTACCTGGTCCCTTTCATTTTTTCCTACTTGTGTTGCCTACCATTGTAAGTTTTAAAAAACGTTTTTTGATTGTATGTAAGTGTTTTTAATGTCAATTTCAAACTTTTCAATGTAAAGCGTCTTTGAAGCGTCTCTGCCTCCAGGTTTTGACATTGATGTGGGAAAATTTCAGTATAAAATATAACTGGGCTTTTATAGTTTGAGGTATAGCCTGCATTGCTTAGTCAGGTAGTACTTTACCAGTTTGTAAATTTTACCACTTGTGAAAACAAGCCATCTGCATTGATTTTATTTAGTTTAGCCACATTTTCTTACATATAGAATTTTCTTCTGGTCAAACGTCCAACTGATTTTGTTGAACCCTTTACCTTTAATTGATTTAAGTTTAATACACAGTGATAAGGCTTGAATGGCTTATCACTCAAGATACATTAGTTGTTACTTTTTCCACTCAAGATACATTATCGTGTGTGTGTGTGTGTGTGTGTGTGTGTGTGTGTGTGTGTGTGTGTGTGTGTGTGTGTGTGTGTGTGTGTGT
>JBBJLR010000007.1:14565685-14579547 GCA_037577145.1 Brachypetersius gabonensis
ACTGCGTTACAGCAAAAAGTAATACGTTACTGTAATACATTACTTTTGTAACGCATTACTCCCAACACTGTTGTTAATATGTTTATATATATTTATTTATTTATTTATTTTACAGCCCTATATATGAAAGTTAAGATGATTACAGAAACTGAACAGAGAAGAAACTGTTTTGCTGGATTACAATGCTGTTCAGAAGTGTCGCAGGGGAAAACTGTTGATTTCTATCCCCAGAGCAATTATTTGTCTTAAAACACGACTGAAACCTTCACCTTTGAACAGCAGGTTGCAGTATGTGTGGCAGTCTTCGCTTTGCTGACCTGACCAAAAAGTAATCGAAATCTACCTTTATGGCCTTATCAGAATGTCAACAACATACTTATATTGACTTACTGCTGGCAGAATGACAAAAAGACAACTGCATGACTGAGAATTACAGTATATAAACTGTGGGGCCCAAAGGTCTGAGACCATGTTGCACATACTACATTTTTCAAATAAACTTGGAAAAAACAACCAAGTGGTTTAGAATTTGGCTTGTTTTAGAACTGATACGTTTAAAAGAAAAGTTGTGAAAGTTTGGAGGGAATTGAATTATACACTGTTTAAGCATCCCTTGTGCCACTGATCTTTAAAGGCATTATCAGAAAAGGGTCAGATTAAAAACAAAATCCCTTCCACTGAGGTCTTGTTGTATACTTAAAAAAGACACTTTTCCACAAATGCACAGAGTTTGTGCTGCCTTGAGTGCACAGTGTCTTTAAAGTTAAAAGGTAATACACCTTTTTTCATACTAATAATTTTGAAATGTAGGTTACATTTTTAAATTCTGTTTAAATTGTTATGCTAAATAACATATATTGTAATGATGAACTTTGTAGAGATTTAGAAAGAAATGCCAAGCATTTCCACTAGTGCCCTTGGACATTTAGATGCTGTATGTGCTTTTTTTCATTAGATACCATATAACATGTTGGGTGTTGTAGTGAAGATGTTACAGTTACAGTTTAAAATGATCTTTACTGATCCCCATCAAGTCTAGTTTTATTGGCTCTAAATAGCAGAGGACATGAACATGTCTGCAACGTTTGTTAATGGGATCCTTTCACTGCCTATGGCAGCAATCTTACACCTGCAGTCTACAAAAGCCATCTGTCCCTGTTTTAGGACTCGGGATTTGTTAGATGTGTTTACCAGTGGATTTTACTGGGCTATTCTGTGGCTTCCACTACGTGTCATTCTTTTGTCCTGCATGTAGAGGCCTATGCATGAAGAGAACACAACTCAGCAGATAACCATTACCATCAGCTTTGTCTAATCCCATATCTACCAGACTTCACATCCGGTTACAAACGAAGGGCGATTTAGGGGAGTCAAGACTGTTACATGTAAAGCCCTCTACACTGTGGCTTACCTTTATCCCACATCCTGCCTCATTCATTGGCTGTGGCCAACTGACTGAAAGACTAGGAGAGTACCAACACCTCTAATCACTGTCACACAATCTAACCTGCATGCTAGTGTCACACCTGGACACCAGACACTCGCGTGTTGCTGCAGCCATTTATGCATGTTAGTAAAATACCAAATTTTAGCTTTTTTTAACATGAACCATCTCTTAGAAAGCAATGCTTGTTTAAGTGATCAGTTACACTTGTCAACAGGTCCAAATCATCATAGATACACTTATGTGGGTTTTATAGTGTTTTTTATTCTGATTTCAAATCTGTGTTTAGTTTTCCCGCACTTACAGTTTTTGCGACAAAGCTAGTTCTATATTGCACGATAGTTGGTATAATGATCATATAATAATCATATGCTAAGCGTTTTTGAAGAAACAGTGGTAGCTGCCTGACACTGATCATTATATCTATGCCACAGTGTGCAGCTATCTGACTTTGCACTGACAATATTGAAACAGTTACTGTTGTACATCTGATATTACTCATAATTCAAATATGACTGAAAGAAACAGATCTGAAATCAGCATGAAAAACCGATTTAGAAAAGTGTGTTGTGGTTTCTGATGATTACAAAAAAAATGTTGTTGACTTGTGTTAACAATACAGCAGCAAAACGATGGTAGCAAAATAAGAAGTGCGCAGATGCGAACCTGCTGCAGACATATCTTTAAACAAGTTCCTCCAGGGTAATTCAAGTTTTCTGATTCTATGTGTGTTGCATTTGGAAGAGAAATGCCCTGTCATAGTTGTCCAGCTCACATTGGTACTAGGAAAAAGACCTCACTTTAAGCAAATAAAGGTGTCAGAAATGTGTCATAGAAGAATACACTATATGCACAAAAGTATTGGGACACACCTGTTTTCATGGTTTGGGCTAGCTCCTTACTTCCAGTGAAGGACAATTTATTTTTCAGACATTTAATCTTTATAATTTAAGACATTTGGCCAATGCCAGGCTTCCAACTATGAGGACACAGTGTGGTAAAGAACCTTTGCTATTCGAGCATAACTGTGTCCCAGTGTACTAGGCAAGGTCTATTTAGACACAGTTGGATGAGTTGTGTGGAAGAACTTGACTGGTCTGCACAGCGCCCTGACCTCAAACCCATCCAGTACCTTTGGGATAAACTGGAGTGGAGATGCAAGCTGGGCGTTCTTGTCCCACATCAGTAGCTGACCTCATAAATGCTCTACAGAATGAGCAAATTCCATCAGAAACAATCCAAAATCTTGTGGAAATCCTTCAAGAAGAGTGGAAACTGTTATGGCCACAAAGGGGGGATCATCTCCATATTAATGTTTATATATTTGAATGTTCTGTCATTAAAGTCACTGTTTGTGTAATGGTCAGGTGTCCCCATTCTTTTGTCCAAGATATTATAGCTTTTGAAAGGAGTGAGAGCGCAACAAACCTTTGTAAAGTTAAAGAACCTCATATAATCCATAGGTTCTATGGATTGGTTTCCTGAAAACCGAATTAAGCCTGATCCTTTTCTCAGTGGAGGATATCTATTGAAAATAAAATTCAGTCCAAGACTAGGCTTAATCCTCCCCAGGAAATTTAATCTATTGTCTCTACTCAAACTATCAGGGTAAGAATCTTGACACTGATGAGCCCTGCCTTTGGGATGTATACAGTTTTGTAATGGCCATGTTATTTTATGTCACATAACGTGATAAAAAACAAACACATGCTTTATTGTGTGTTTGCTCTTTTAGAAAACCAGAGTTTCTGCTAACATTCAGACAAACTTTCTGCAAATCCTATGGATTTTGTCCAGACTGAACCTCTCAATAATGTTTACATTTTTGCTCTTCAGGAAGTTATGTTGCTGTGCGAGTTTCTCTCACAATATCAGATTTCTAAGGGAGTGGAGCAGGTTCAGTATTTATGTATCTATAATGCTCAGAATTTTACTTTTTAGTGCCTCAGTGTAGTGGGGTCAACCAAAAAAGGTGTTAACCCATGAATGTTGATGCTGTGATATTATAGAGCTGTGAATCAGTTAAAATTTCGTGTAATTTAGCCTCTTTAGCAAATCTGAAAGCTGATGAGATTTTCATCTTCATGCATTTTTTTGACATCCACAGAAGAAATGCTTGACTGACTGCAAGATATTGGCAGGTATGACTCGTCCAACCACACTCACACCTATTCAGTTTTTTCCTTGATGAATTACTTCGGTGCCTTAGCTGTTTTTCGATCTATGCTTTGGTTGTGCCATTGCATTTTTAATGTAAAAATGTAATACCGAGGTATAAAAAATGATAATGGTTTGAGTACTACAAAACAGGACGACAAAAGTGACTCATAAACAAAACAAGTTAATTTAGCAAGTTATCAAACTGGGTAGATTATTTTCTCTGGTGGAGACGGGTCAGAGCTGTTTTGGCAGTACCTGCACAATATTGGATGCACAGATTTAATGCTTCACTGATAAAATTGTTAATGGTTCAGACTACATCCCTGTAGTAGTAGCAGAAGCAGATCATTTATCCAAATATGCTTACTCATGTAAATTAGGAGTATTTTTGTTGAAACCTATGGGCTGTAGCGAAAGAGAACACAGCCGCTAATAATGAGATTAGCAGTAGCAAAACTAAAATAGCTACTGGAACTAGTCACTGCATAATGTAATTTAGATTAGGCCCAGTTTATTTCCCACTTGTTTATTGTGGGCTGTTAATGTAAATGCATCTGACAATTAGGCACTATTTTTTTTCATCCACAATGGCTTGCCAAGAAACTGTATACCACTTGTGAACTGCACAGACGGTTTGACTATAAGGGGACATATTAAAAATTGTCAGAATGAAACCCACAAATACTGAAATGGTGGTGTCTTTCACTGCATGGATCGTACCAGGGTTTTTTGTTCAAGTGTCTCCACAGTGCTAGGAGGAAAATGTTCTCCAGTTTTAATTAAAAATGTATATATATAAAAAAAGTGAGATCAGCACTTTCACAGAATGAGACTGGAGAGTGCTGAACCCTGGAGCATGCACAAAAAAAATGTCCGTCCTTGGTTGCGGCGCTCACAATCTGCCTTCAGACGTAATGTTAGCACAAGAACCGTGGAACAGTGGAAACACATTATCTGGAGTGATTAAACACTTCACCATCTGGTGGTTTGAGTGACGAATCTGGGTTTAGCAGAGCTCAGCAGAACACTACCCACAGAATGCTTAGGAAGAATAAAGATCTGCGGTGAATGTAGTGAAATGCTTGCGAACTGCATCCTTTTAACCTTGTGGTAGAAGTTTAGGTAAGATATGTTCCCCTTGTCTCAACCGTGCCCCCATGCTCAAAATGAGCTCCATAAAAAAACTTTGCCAGGTTTAGCACGAAAGAACTTGACCTTACTGCAGAGAGCACTGGCCTCAACCCCATCCAACATTTTTGGCCCAGTGTTAGTGCATGGTCTTACTAATGCTCTTGTGGCAGACTAGAAGTGAACATTTTCAATTATAGGCGAGGCTACACGAGGAAGCATTGACTAGATGCGTATAAAACATCCTTGGAGTCCAAAGTTGATCATTTAACGTCGGCACCTGACCTCACCGGACTAATGCTCTTGTTGCTGAATGCAATCAAAACTTCATAGAAATGTTCCAACAGGTGCCAAGCCTTCCCAGGAGAGAGTATAGGCTGTTACTGCAGCATGTAAGGGTGGTGGTGGCGTAGTGGGTATTTGCCTCTAGACCAAGAGGTCATGGGTTTGAATCCTACCTTCAGCACCACCAATGGGTTCCTGAGCAAGACCCTTAACCCCAAGTTGCTCCAGGGAGACTGTCCCCTGTAGTTAGGGATTGGAAGTCGCTTTGGATAAAAGTGTCTAATATGCCGTAAATGTAAATGTGGTCCATGATGGAAAATAGCTGTAAATGTTGTCTAAAATTTGAAAGATCCAAGCTGCTTCAGACAGGTCTAAAAACCCTCACAAAAACAATGTTCCTGATATTTTTTTAAATGAACACAATATAGTTTAAAGTAACATACTATAAACAGTGTGTAAATACTGATCACTCCCTATTCCATACAGTCCATGTACTAAAAAACCAGCCCATTTTGAATTTGTCCTGAAAACGGAAGCCAACAGCAGCTTTTTCGCATTCACATTAATGAGTTATGTAAGAATAACTTGGTGCACCACAGAATAGATACACATTACTCTCGAAAATAGTTCCCACACTTCTGCCTCACTCCTGTATTGAATCTTACAACAAAGGTTCTTTGTACAAAGACACAAGTTTCAATTCATCTGCTCATCAGGCTCAATGAGCTTAATCAGGCATTTCAAAATACTCTTGTGCTAGACATGTATTTTGAAGTAATCTGATTACTTGATGGATGCAAAGGATAAAAAGAATAAACGTGCCATCTAGTGTTCAAGACAGCGATTTGCAGTCAAGGCTCTGGATGTCTGGTGGTACAAATTACTAATGACGGATATGTTCATGTTAAGACTGCTTGCTACAGCCCACAGTCTACATATTTTGTAGTAAATTTGTCATTATCTTCATTAAAGCACTACACCTGCTCAGAGATGCGGCCATGAAACAACAAATAAATATGGATTTATCAAACATAGTACCCACTGAAAATACAGAATTATGAAAACATTACTTTTTTTCCAAACAAAGGCTTGTCTATAGCTCACCATGACAGCTTTTCGCAAACAATATTTCAAAAAATACGCTTTCAAATAAAAAAAAAACATCACACGTCAAGTGCAGTTTACCCTCACCAATGTCCAAAATTTGGCAGTGTTGAATTTACTTTCAATTGAAGGTGTAGATCAAAGTACAATTCTTAGTTGTGTACTTGTGTAGGCTTATGGTTAAAAAATAAATAAATGCAAAACAGAACCTGACTCACATAGCACTGTCCCTCCTATATAGTCAGAATCACAAAATAATGGAATATCACCTGAAACAGGTCATACGATCCCCTACAAACAAAATATAAAAACTATAACACTGCATTTCTTACAGACTAAAAAACAATTCAAAGGAAGCACCAGACTCATACAGCTTCCTGCTTCATGTTCACCATCTGAACCTGTTTTAAAGACATAAGTTGGCTTAGCTCACTACTAACATCCATATATTTGTTAACATTTCAATGACTAAGTCACCAGCTTATCATAAAACGTTTAACTATTACTTTAACACACCAGCTTAACATTCAAAAGATACACTTCTTGGTCAGTTACTCACTTTATCGACATCTCTATCAGAAAGGCATACAAAAAATAGTTTCTAAGAGTCTTTCCAGTCCTAAACGTTCTCAGACAGTGGCTCTCAAACAGGCTTATGTGTAAGTAAATAGAAGTATTCAATCATGTTTTGATCTGTAAAATGTAAAAAAAAAAAAAGGCTTACTTCAGTGAAAATAGTCAAAGCATTAATAAGTTCTGAATTACTTCTCTTTGTCTTTTCCATCAGTTCAGTAGGGTGCAGGGTTGCCATCTTTGTTTACTCATTTAAATGCAGAGATAAGAGTTTGCGACCACTGCCCAAAAAATTACATCCTGAAGAAGGCCCAGTGACTATATTCCTCGCCAACAGTGTACTTGAAATACGCCTAAACAGACATAACCATCATGTCCTATACACTCACAAAGGTAAAAAGAAAATCTATCCTTTTCTCCATTTCATACTTCCCCATCCTCCCCATGTCTGGGGTGTCTGGTTAACTGTACATGTGAAGCAAGACTTCCTCATAGCCTTCAAAACTTTTGCGTTAAAATAAAGTTACTGCTATGATTTGCAACTAATACACAAAAGGCTTAAAATGGCTCAAGGCTTAGTGGAACACAAAATTTCAGTTGTGAACACTGAAGAAAAGCAGAATGTAATATTTCTCATGTATTCACCAAAAATGTATTGTGCTTCTCATTATTCAGTTCATGCAGGTGAAAAAGACTTGATCCCAAGATCAGTCTACTGCTCACAAAATTGTTCATTAAACAACTTAATTAAAGCGGATGTTCTCTGTTATTCCAAAATGGTGTGTCTCCTGAGAAAATCCTGAGTTTAAAAAAAACAATCTCAGCTGTCTTTTAACAGTTCATGGGTATTCACAGAACAGAAAGTGAATGACAGGAACTGTTTGATGTCCTCTAGGGATGGTTTAGCTATACTCAGGTCAGTGGGATAAAGCCCACATCAGGCGCATCACTGAGAATGAGAGGGCTATGGCTGAGGGTATACGGTGGACTGGGCAGATGGAAGCTGGCTTTATGAGTGTGGAGGGTGGCCTGTTTGCTCCCTCTTGGTGGAAAGGCCTTGTCCATTGGACGACGAGTCTGTCGTCCTGAGCAGCCAGTAGGTGGAGGCCTACTAGATGCTGACAGGGTACTGGAGACAGTACTGAGGAGACTCTCCTGGGTGACCGGGGCAGTCTTGGGTGTTGCTTGGGTGCAGGCAGTCTGGACCAGTGAAGAGTGGGCAACTGACTCCAGAAGCTCCTTAGTGCCCTGTGTGCACTGTGAGAGAGGAGGAAGGAAGAAAACTAAATTCGGAAGGACTGTAATAACAGTTATTACTGCCTAATAAAGGATAAGGAATGTGCAGTGATTTATGGTGCACGATTGAGAAAGCACAGCAAAACATGCATGGAACACTGGAGAATATAGTAAGAATGAGGCAGAACATTTTAAGATAATAGAAGGTTAGCTTAGCACAGACAATAGCACAAACACTCTTCAAATACTGGTCAGTAAGAGGCACTACTGTGCATAGTAAATGGTTTCCACAGAGCCACCAGGGCTGTTTTGGGTTACGAAAAGCATATAAACACATGTTAATGGTTACTGCACAAAACTGAGCTTCATGCTGTGAAACCCAAGATTGGATACAGACGGAGGCCTCTAAAACTGCTGAAAATGAAGAGGAAACTGGATGAGTGACTTAAGAATGCTTTAACTGGCATGAGACAGGGCATGCTTGTAAGTATAATGGAAATATATACACACACAAGAAAAAAAATGAGAAACCAGTCCCATCACCTCTGCATAAGTTTGCTTGAAATGAATGGTCATAATGAAATGTAAACATTCTAGTTTGTCCGCAAAAAGTTCTTACAATGGCAACAAGGACAATACACACAATTATGCTGGAGATTTAATGGGTTAGTAAAAGTCACAGAGTTAAGAAAGCTAAAAAGCTGCAACAGAGGAGAGAGAAAATGAAGAGACACTGAGCTGAATCTTCAGTAAGTCATGAGAGGAGCAAAGGTGGCGGAATTGCATGCAAAACGTCCAGCATAACATTCTTACCATCCATACTCCAACATCTGCCAGAGTCTTCAAGCAGTGCAAGAGACAGCAAAGTCCTGACAGTTTTCGTCCTGTTAAAATTAGCTCATTACGTCATGTTACACACTGCAGTGCTTAAACCTCTAGATAGGATTTCCTGCACTGTACATAATATATTTTGAACTGTATCAAATACAACAACTATTCTTGTCAAGACATACATTTAATCTGTTGCGGCGACATTTGGAGAATGTGAGAAACAAACTATGCTCATTAACTTTTGCTTAGGGGCATAATGTCATTTATTTTGGACATGAGTAGAGGACATGATCTTACTAAACTGTATCTAACTGTATTGTCAAAGTCCATTGTATTGCAGTGTACTGATCTACTGTAACCAGTCTAGGACAGGTGTGTTAGCCTAGGGCAGGTCTCAGCCTCACCCATACATTGACCGAGTCTGATACCCACAGTAAGTTACAGAGCCACAACTGTCCAGACAATAGTATTCACACTAGGGCACTGATTTAGACAATTTTGTTTCCACAGCAAATGAGAGCCCTGCACTGGACATTGTAAGGTACAATGAGCCATTTAGAGCAAGATATATTTGTGGTATTATATATCTTAAAGTATTACTTTATTACTTAAAGCAATTAGTGTTAAGTGAGCATGTTTGTTGACGTTCTTCCTGAGGGACTGTTTATGTTTCATTTTGAAGATGGTGGTCATTTTGCGTCAACTGAACTTCCTTCCGCTGCAAAATTAGGCTGTTCTTGGCCCAATTAAGGGACAAACTGCACAAGATTCTTGTGAACAAGAGATAAGCTTGGGGCAAGAGCATTTGGTGAGGACACTGTAAGGCAGAATCTTTGTTTCAACAGTTCCACCAATGTACCTGAAAAAAACATATATTCAGCAACACTTATGTTTTCATGAAGGTATGATTAAAATATATGAGAGTAAGAGAATGTTTTCAAAGATTATGTATATATATATATGAGACTGTGGACCAGTTTTCTAATAGCATTCATAAGTGCTGCGTATGGCCTCAGACTGATCAAGCTAAATGATTAACTCCCGCTGCTCCTCTAATTTTTATTTGTTTATTATTACAAGTGGGACAATAGCAGACTCTAAATTAAGCTTGGTACACAGAAGTAATTTTAGCTACTTTAATTCCATAGTTTCTTTTATCTACATTTATTTGCTTCAACAGCTAAAACACATCCAATTTATATTACATTTGTTGATAGATAAGGATTGTGAAAGCTATACCACTAATAACTGTGGTCATCTTGAATAAGTGAGGCAAGCAATTTTGTCATAATTATGACAAAGAACAAAGAATGAGTCTCACCATGTTGGTGTCGTTCTTGGCCAAGAATGGATTGACATCAGTCTCTGAGTTGACAGTTTGAGGAATGACATCTGGAGGTAAAAAGCCTCTTCTGTCAATCAAACTGAAACATAACAGAAATAGTTTAGTCTTTACATGAGCAAGTGACCCATATTGCATTCTTTGACTTGCTGAAAACTGTAATATTATACTGACATCAATTAGATGTTTTGAGACTGCAAATACTTGCTGTTCTACTTGTTTTCCTACCATAAAATCCTGCTGTATGGTATGTGTAGTCACCTTTATTATTGTACTGACCTGGGAGGCATGGGTCCACACAGCACCACACAGCAGTTAGTGAAGATACTGTTGTAGGTGTATGGGTTCCCTGAATCTTCTGCTCCTCTTTTATTTGACCAGGAGCCTTTTATCTGAGAAGGATTCAAAAATAAAGAAACTTAATTCAACTTCATACAATGTACTTCAGTAGATAGTTATATATTTACCACATATTTAATATTCAGAGTGTAATTTTTATTAAAACCAATATGTAGATCTCATTCTTATCTTATTCCATACTTCTTTATCTGCACTGTTTTGTTTGTTTGCACTATATGTACACTGTGGAACCTGAGCTTCACCATTTCGTCTCTCTACATACATGTTCACTTTCACGTTGAAGTCTGTATAGAAGAACTGTAAATTATTGTATGCTCATGCTTACATCTTCATTAGTCGTGAGGTTGGAAGCCACCAAGTATGTATGGAAGCCAGAAAGGCCAAGAATGGACCAGATGGAGAAAAAACAAACAACCAGCTCGACAACATTGCAGAAGGGGTTAAGGCTTAATACAGATATCAGCTCTATATTTATTTGTGAAACTCCTCATATCAAACCATGGTTAAGCGAATATAAACCATGAACCAACTAACATGATATAAATCTGTAATATTGCACCATCATGAATTAACTATGCTGCTAGAACAATCCAACCTGCCCAACATTATCCTGAAGCAAACACTCAAAGACCCTCTGGTATACCATATGGTCCAATAGGAAACTTCTCACTTGCCACCTCAGATCACACAAACACACAACACATGTTGCCTGGTCAGTGACATCATTCAGTTTTCTTTCGGGAGGTTGGACACCTGCTTGTCAGATGGTCTACAGCAATAGCAGTAGTTACGTGGACAGTCCAAAGGAGTGACAGAGCCGATTAGGGATGAATTAGATTAGGAGTAGTAGAAGACAAGTTCCTTCAGTCTGGCAACACTGTAAATGTGTGAGACTTAATCAGTACTAGGCATTGAGACAGTAGACATGGACAGAAAAGGATATCTAGCTGGGCTCTCCTGTAAGGCTTGTATGATACCTCTTCCACTTTGCGATCCTGCAGATAACAAAAACGATTCAGTAAGAAACTATAAACGATGATTTTGTAAAAACAAATGTCATTGTAATAAACACTTTACTAGGGATTGCCAAATATTGCAACCATCACAAATGAACTATAATCTTGTTGTGAAACCCCTTCAGTGCCTCTCAAGTGTAGCTGGATGAAAGCATTTACTGTAACGTGCGGATGTAAGCATGTGCTAGGTTTCATGGATAGAGTTACTGGTCCCACTAAAACCCAAATCATGCAAACATACACATACATTATGTACTTTGCATTCGACCATTCAGATCTAAATGTCTCATGCCAGAGTGAATTTCTGGGCACTACCACCTGTTGCTATAAGATGAAGACACACTGAACACACACTTTAGACTAAAGATTAAAATTTAGAATTAATTCAGCAAAACTATTAACACTACCAATGAAATGAGGTGACCATAACAATATAGAATCAGTGAATAACCCATGTTAGAAGTTTGCCATTTGAACAGCTTGTGCTTAAAGTTCTGTGAGAAACTAAACTTTGACATTTAAGTGTTATAATAGCAACTTACCACATTTAACTAAAAAAACTCACATCTAACTAATTCTCTAGCAATTATACATTAATGTCATACTTGCTGAGTCAATACATAGCTGGGGATGACTTACGTAAAGTGAGATGTGTGATCACACAGCCAAAAATAAAGGAGGTGAGAAAGGACAATGAGACTATGAACGTATAGAAAAAACGGTAGTTGCGCTTCCCAACACAATTCCCAACCCACGGGCAGTGGTGGTCAAAACGCTCTATATGGGGAACAAACAAGCATAAGTAATTGCATTAGAATTTAATAATACTATAACTACAGTGAACTACAGTCACTGTTCTATTTGTTTAATTAGAAAGTAAAATAGTCTGACCCAAATATTTTATGCATTTTATTCATCAACTTTAGAATAATTCAATGCATTAACAGCACAACAATTGTTGAGTATGGTCTTACCTACACAGTTGTCACAAAGACTACAGTGAGATGTACGGGGTGGCCGGAACATCTTGCACGTGAAGCAATATTTGAGTTTGACAACCTGCCCATTTATAAGAATCTCCTTGGTCCGAGGTGGGGGCCTGTATGTGCCTGTCCCAGAGTTATCTAGGAATATGAAACACGCCAGCTCTTGTGTACTGATGTTTACCACACATCTTATAGAAATCGTCCAACAGCAGTTTTCTCAAGACTTTTACCGATTTGACGCTCCAAATCTGCTGCTTCTTCTGGTAAAGCCCTTGGTAAGATCCCTGGGTCGGTGAAACTGGTCTGAAGGAGGGTAATGACCACAACCAAAAACAGCAACCCAGCAATCACTGGGATGCAGGCAGTGAGGTGAACCACCAGAAAGGGGCAGCTGTTGGACAAAAGGTGCCAAAACAACATCACCACCACAGTTTCTTTAATTTTGTTAATTAGTATAGTGCAGTGCCTAGATGACAGGATTACTTCAAACTCGATACAATACTGTTGTACTATCAAAAGGGACTTGAGAAGTCACTGGAATGACTTCTAAAACACATTACTCACTCAAAAATGAAGAATAAGCCACTGGTGAAGAGAATAAGGCAGAGTGTCATGGGCAGCACACCACACTGCCGGGCAACGATGATCCGACCGTCACAGTAGAAACGATTTCTGCCAGGGAAAACTTCCCATTTTCGTCTTGGACGGTGAGGATGTTTCTTGGCTCCTGGCAGAGTGGAGCTTGGTGTCGAGGCTGGTGTTCCAAGAGCTCGGGGGTCGATTTGTTGATACTCGCAGTTTTTCATTGTAAACAATTGAGACGGAAGAGCTTAAAAGAGATAACTAGCTACTTAACTTGTTAAATGGTTTACAAAAACATAACTATGTCTAACCATTAAAGAGGCAAGATAACCACTATGTTCTCAACCATGGTTAGCAAAACAACAGCATTAACGAAGCGTCACCCGAGAAGCTAGCACTAATGTTAATTGAAGACTACAGTGGCAGCCATTTCTCCTCCCAAGTGAAAGTCTGTCGCAAAACATGTTCCATAGTCCCTCAGTAAATGTATTCAATTAATCATATACAGTCCGACCTTATACTTACATTTAAAGTCAGGCCGCCCCGGTTTTAACTATAAACTGAACAGGCTAGTGACATTAGCATTAGCCAATACATGATACCAGCCGGTGGCATTAAACATTTAGACAAATTTAGTAAATACCGTAATGTGTAAAAGTATGGTTACTTAACTACCTCAATTCCGACATTTCACCATGAATACTACCGTCAAGGCATGTTGTTTAGGACCGTATTCGCCCGGTTATGCTATTTGAGACAGCCCTCATCTGACCGCGGATTCCATTCGGGCTTCACTACTGTTCCACAAAACAGAC
>JBBJLR010000007.1:14603735-14624158 GCA_037577145.1 Brachypetersius gabonensis
TGTGTGTGTGTGTGTGTGTGTGTGTGTGTGTGTGTGTGTGTGTGTGTGTGTGTGTGTGTGTGTGTGTGTGGGAGAGAGACAGAATAAGTGTGTTAGAGAGCGAATGAGTGCAAGAAAGAGTGCAGAAAGGAACAACACTGTGGTTTTAAATTATTTGTGTGTTTTACCACATGAATCAATTAATCAAATAAATATTTGGTTAGTTAAAACTTCCCATAACTAGTCAGGCACGTCTGTTTACATTACCAGCTTGCCTCAGTTGCTTTTATTTTTATCTGGGCAAAAATGGAACCACCACCTCTGGTCATGATGCTATTCTTCACATAATCATATTCTCATTGCATTGAATATTATGCATTGTGCTTCATCACTGGCCCTATAGAGTTTCAGACTCCCCCAAGTGTACTAGCAGGCTGTAGTGCTGCTGTAGCACAGTCACAGTGGCAGCTCAACTGACGTGGGCTGTGCTACGTCAGCTGCCTCTTTTCACCAAGGCTAAAAATAGCTGCACTGTGATCCACTGGGCTCTCAGAGAGCAAGGCAGAGAGAGCAAGAGTGCAAACTGAAGCCCAGTCCAAAAAAAAAAATTTATTACCCATGCTGAACTGGTTAGACCCAAACTGAATAGGTTCAACCTTATACTCACTAGATAACAAGACGCCAAGGGAACTAAATCACTTGGTCAAAATAAAAAAATATTAAGCAGCTGTCAATCAGGTCAAGTAATGATTAAGCAACTTTAGAAAGATAAACGAAAAGTGGGCTCCAACACTTTTCCACTTTACAGGATAAACTCTCAAGCTGTCAGTATGTTGATGGCGTTTGTAGCAATATACAGAACTAAGCAGCAGCATCAAAATATTACACTGCAACATACTGAGACAATTTTGACAAAACATATCAGAACATTTTCCAGTACAGTGATAAGAAGGGACAGCTTGATTTAGACAAGACATCTGTCAGATACCACAGATTCCTTTGATTTGCCAGAACACACTATTCATTTCACCTGCTACTGTGTAACATGTTTCCTGTAGTGGGGGGCTTATTTACACGCTGTGGCCTTCAGCAATTTTACACTACAGAGGTCAATGCTGTGATAACCTGATCTTAACTGATACATTCATTTGTTGCCATTTTAAGCTATGTGTCAGCTTGCACATAGATAACAGATTTCCAACACAAACTTACATTGTTAATTTTAGTTATCACAATAAACATGCTTAAATGTATAAAATCATCTTTAAAGTTGAGGTCAACATTTTCTACCTTCCAGTTGGTGCCACTGGGAGAAGTTTGAACAAAACGTCATCTGACACTACCATACACAGTAAATCTTGCTTGCAAAATTGAAGTTTGAGACATGCCATACAAAAGCCAAATAAATAAGAATATGCTTAAGAATTCTCGGGTCAAGCAATAGAATACCAGCAAAATCTACACAATATTCAAAATACATTAGAAAATGGGCAAAGACGTTGGCCTAATTTCCCTTCATTAAAACAGACCACCACTGACTACAATGTTAATTTAAAAAAATCTTTCCACATTACAGGATTCCAAAGTATTTACTACACTTGAAATTTTCTTACTCGTGTTTTAGGATTCTAGGTATCATAGACAAACAGATGCTGTTAAGTCTTTCAATTTAATTTAGGTGTGTAACAAAAAATATGTACTCTGTTGTGACATAGGCTTTCTATCTGTGACCTGCTCACCTTGCGGGCCATATTGGCCACCCTGAGGCCCGTAGCTGCCCATGGAGTTATTCTGTTGATAAGGCCCCATCCCACTATGCATCTGACCTCCAGAAGACTGACGAGGAGACAGAGCAGAGCCAGACTGGGGAGAGCCGTAAGGCGCCATTTGAGGGTTCCTTTGCATAAATCCTTAAAAAAAAAAAAGAAAAAAAAGAAGGAAATAAGAGAAAGAGCAAGAGAAATGAAAAAAAACAAACACAAACTATTTGTCTACAGCTGGCTTTACCTCTTTCCTGGCCCATACCACTAGGCTGATTCATAGTAGGGTGCATGATGCCGTCAGACTGACCACTAGGGGGGCGAGGAGGCATCTGGTTTCCTATTATAAATTAACACAAATACATAAATAAGTACATTATTAGCGTTTCAAATATGGGATGAATCTTAAGACATAATGCTCTCGAAGAATTTGGGTCCAGATGTCAGTTCAGGTTCAACTTTCATGTTCTGGTTCTGACGGCCTGCCTCCCACTTTACCCTGTGTTCTCCCCGCTTCTGTACTTGCTGATTTCACTACCTTAAAACAGTTCTTAAATCCAACATGCTCATGCCATCCACTCATGTGAATAAATATGTGAATAAACATAGGGACACACTATATTCGCGCATTTTGAACCTTTTAACAAAAATTGAGTTTCTGTATAAAACAAGTGAAAGCCAACATGCAATTTCACTGAATGAATGCATTAGGAAAGGTTTGTTTAAAAAAAAAAAAAAAAGAAGAAGTTTTTTGAAGTGTTGCTTGGTGGACATTTAGTGATGTGAAATGTATTGCCGGTTACTGAATTACTATTTAATATTTGTAAAACCACAGCTCTTGCCACTACATAGTACTTTAACCGCCATTCTCCCATCAGGTTAAACCCAGATAAAATACTGGCTGACTCAGGTTGGGTACCGACTCAAAAAATGGTGCTGATGGTCTGAATTTAGATAAAGTCCAATAATTTTCTGTCTGAAAATGACTTGACCAGATCATCATCAGGAGGCACAGAAGTTCACCGTCCCTGCGTGGTCTTACCTGGCATGGCGGCTGGAGAGAGGGGTCCAGAGCGGGATGCAGTAGCACTAGCAGGTGAGCCAACAGGGGAAGGGGAAGGGCCACGGATGCCTGGCAGGTGAGGGGAGGTGTGAGGGGAGAACGGAGACTGTGCTGGGTTGCTCTGTTCCCCTTGACTGCTAGACACCCCAGATGTGCTGACACCAGGACTGAGGGCTCCCTCTGTACCTGTGGGCAGGTCATCAATCGAGCCTGACAGGTCCTACAGAAAGAGAATCAGACGCTCATTTCACCAGGTTCACACACGACAAAATGGTTCACTAACTATGATGCACTGTTCAGTTCTATAGTTAGGGCCTCTTGAGGTCATCACAGAAATTCTAATGTTCTTCCCACAACAACAAAACACCATAATCTACTAGTCTACCAGTAGTCATTGCATTTTTAACATGAACAAAAGCAGAGAGGGGATAGAAAAAAATCATATTCTTGAATTATTGATAAAAGCAGGCAACTCAAACAAAATAAATATGCTTCAATTTCAGAAAAAAAATTGACAAAAAATGAAACTGGAAAGCCAGTTAAAAGTAATATAAAGAATTCAATGAATGTCACAAAATGTCAACGATTCATTTGTACTTTTACTCCCATCACATGTAAAAAAAAATAAAATTCTGCAGCACTGTTTCTGCTGAGCCACTGATGCCAACCCAACCAACCCGCTGCCCTTATTTATCTCATCTTGAGGAAAAAAAAAATCTAAAGCGTCCCAGGGGTTGCCATGGTTACAGCAGTTAGCTGCACAAATGCTGAGTCAGTGTAGACGAGTCTCTCCATCTGTCTATGACTCTGAGGTCAACATGTCTCACTCCAGCCTTCAAGATTCTAATACAAAAAGCAAACAAAGAACTGCCAATCCACCTGTTGCCTTGGTGGAGATCTAGCTCCTATGTAGACTTAGACACAAAAAACACAGGAATACCTGCTAACACAAACAATGAAAAGAGAAACCTTATCACACTAGGAAAAAAACAATGGAAATACCCTTGGCTGACACAGCAGTTATTGAGGAAACTCCTCAACAGCATCTCTGTCTGTAAGTGATTGAATAGGAAGAATCACCTCACAGGTGCCAATGCACAATGCATGCTTAAATTAAACTTCCAAGCTGAAAAAGTGACAGTTCCAAACAATTGGTATGAGGAGAGTAAGAGGGAAGACTCACCGGTAGACTGGAGGGCCTGCCTTGCATGTCCTCAGAGCCACTTTTGGAAGAGGCCACAGGTTGGCTTGAGGGTGGAGCACTCGACTGGGAGCTGAAGGACTCTGGGGAAATTTCCTGCAAAACACATATCAGGCAACATGAGTCTTTCAGCTCTAAGTTCAGCTATAAAGCAAAAAAGTTCATTTATACAGCTTACAGCGCTAGCCTCGGATTTAGTTTAGTGCTATAATCCAAGCTGGTTCACATTTTAGAAACTACTTTTTCAATTTCAATTTAATCACACTTGATAGAACCAATGAAAGGACATTTTCTAAAATATTTCTGAGACCAGCTAAAATCAGCTTGCATAAGTTCGTTAAAAAAAGATGCCCCAGAACTCTGCCTTCAGAGAAGCATTTTTATCAAAAAATGTACTAGTCTACTAGTATTTTATTGTGGCAAAGTATAATGTGGTCTAATATGTGCATTATAAGTAAACAGTATCTTTAAGAATATAAATGCTTCAATGGCTTTCCAAGGATTTATCTTCAGTGTTTTAGTAACTGACAGAAAATTGACACGAAAGTCCTGACTTTTAATTTTAATATTTTCTATTAATGTAATATTATTCATTTAAATGCCACTTTTCCATTGGCACACACAAAACACATTTAAGAAACCCAACTAGATGCTTGTACCTTTGACAGTCCATTAACACTGATTGTACCTTTGGGCGTTATAAAACTTACCTGGACGGTACCTTTTTCTTTTCATTTTTTAAAAACAGTTTCTAATAATTTTACTAACTCGTAAATATGAACAAAACTGTCAAATATTACTGTCCTCTTAAACATAAAATCATAAAATCAAAAAGCCTGAATCTTTTCTCCATCTTCCCGTAATAAGTAACGAATACCCGCACAAACATTCAGAGAGTACTTAAAATAGTCACCTTGAAAAGTTACCCAAGGACTTGTCCACATCCCTAGACACATGCTTCAGGTAGGCTGTAGTTTCTTTGATCTATAAAACTGTATATAAAGGAGTTACCTGGGGAGGAGGAAAGCGCTGATAAGAAGACTGCTGCTGCGAAGCATTCTGGGGGTACAATGTGGGCTGTCCTTGTGGTATCTGGCCATGCCCCGGGGGCTGCTGGGAGGCAGGCGTAGGGGCTTGTGGTTGCTGCTGAGAAGGGGTCTGTTGGGAACCTTGACCAGGGGGATAGCTGGGCTGGGTTTGCGAAACTGGTGGAGCCTGTGAACCACCCTGCTGCTGAGGCTGGGATGGGGGCACCTGTTGCTGTGGGTAAGGTGACTGAGTGGACTGTGGAGCAGCTGGCTGAGAGTATGGAGTCTGAGACTGGGATGGGCCCTGTGGGGGTCCTGACGTTGTCCCCTGGGGCTGCTGAGACATGTGAGGCTGTTGGTATGGAGGACCACCCTGCCCATGAGGGGCAGATGACTGTGGCGGGTGGGGCTGCTGTGAGTAGGGCGTCTGGTTGCCTGGCTGGCTAGGTGGAGGCTGAGGGTATGATGATGATTGCTGCTGACCAGAAAGAGGTCCCTGGCCTTGTTGACCGTAATAGGGCTGCTGCCCCTGTTGTCCGTATCCACCTGGTCCCTGCTGTCCATATGATGCCATCTGTGCAAAATGAGCACAACGTTAATTACAAATCTCACTTGATAGGTTTTAATAGGTTTTAATGATGCTTCACAAATGTACATTAACAGACACTGGAACATGGCCTTATCTGAATAACTGTTACAGGGAACTGGCAAGTCCATCACAGCAAACTTTGAAAAGATTCAATGCATAGACAACTCTTATAAAACCAAAATAGGTTGATATTGTGTCTACTTCATATGAGAGGACATTACAACATTAATTTATTACCAGAAAACTTAATAAAATGAAATATATTAATTACATTCTAATTCTTCCATATAGCCATGCCAATTAAAAGTGAAAAAGTCAAGTTAAATCAGTTATATTATTTGTCCAGTTTAACATGGGTCAAACACTGACCTGTTGGCCATACTGCACGCGTCCTTGCATGCTCATAGGGTATCTCTGTGGACCAGGAGGCCCGTAGCCCTGGCCTGAATATGCAGGTCCCTGCTGGGGCCCTGGAGGCCCTTGGTGGGGCTGCTGAGAGTAAGGGCTGCCTGCTCCATAAGGCTGACCTCGCATTTTGCTAATCTGATCCATAGAGCCTTGAGTCTGTGAAAACAGAGACAAGTTTATGATCAGAGTATGCCTTCAATATTTCTTATAATTTTGTCAATTCAAGTTTATCAGCAAATATTATATGACTGTTGCACCATCATTGCAATTTGCCATAAAACTGAAGAGTACAACTTAATAAAACAAGCTGCAAATCATACAGCTTCATATTTATAAAACATTATTACAAACCACATCATACACAACGTTCACAATGCATTAGAACCGGCAATCAGTCAATTTATTAATTTGGCTGATCTGTGGGGCAACTTGTTAATATAATGATGTTAATATTGTGACTGTGGTAGAAACACCTGTAATGCATTTGAATGCTGCTGCACTGTGTATACCAAAATTGTTTAACAACATATTACTCAGGGCTCGCAAAAGTTCAAAATCCCTGGTAGCCCTTCGGGCAGGCACTCTTCAGTCGTTGATAGCCCAAAATAAATTTGAGTAGCCCGAATACAAAAGAGATTATTTTTAATGTATAATATTGTAAAGGAAACAAAACATCAATCAAAAAAACATTAAAACCCAAACAACAACGGTATAAAATTACAATTAACTCAAATATTTGGTTCTAATTGAACAGAAACAAAATCAGTTAATAACGTGACTGGGACGGGAAAAAATTTAAGCAGGAGTGGGCGGGACCAGGAATCGTAATAACACTGATAACTTTAAACAGAAATATACCTTTTAAATAAATCAACTAATTTTGAACTCAATACTAGTTGTCCTGTCTCTTTATTCTCTCCTCCGGTTTGTTTAGTGTATCCGGTGAAGTGAATGGCATGCTCCACACACCCGTAACAGTAGGTGGCGATAGTCCCAACCACCAATAATGTACGAGAAGAAGCACTTTTTAGACGCGAAAATCATAACCAAAATGGAGGCAGACATGAAAGCTACTCTGCAATGACTGTCTGAAAATAATACGTCACTGGTGCTCACGGATATTTCTGGCCGGTCTGAAATAACTAAAGTTTTTAAACACTGACAATGATGGCGTGAAAACCAAATACGCTGCAAGACTTGTAGACAACCGATTAAGTACTACAACTGTGTGTGTTTATGGATGGATGGATTATTTGCATAAAATTCAACATGACACACACTGTGCATTGTTAAGATGACTTTCAGTTCAATAAAATTAATTACATTTTGGATTTTTATTCAACTAAGCTGGGCATGCTGTGATCTGTACTCGTATTTTTTTTTACTGTATCTGACCGATTCCGCCCAAAAAACAACACCACGGGAGTGGGATGGAATGGGAGTCATTCTTCTGGGATTTGGACGTGATGTGATTTTCCCCCAGTTTTTTATGGGATGGGATTTTTTGTGGGAGTAGGATGGGAGAGGTTTAAAATTTTACTCCCGTGTCACCCTCTAATACACAGTCTGCGCAATCGCAAAGTGAAAGTAAAAAACACATGCAAATTAAAACACGATTTTAATATTTCACATATTGACAGTGGCTAATCGATGCCCGAAAATGAAATAAATACTCAGCTACATTTGCGAAAAAAAATCCAAAAGCATTGACATTTTTTCCTTCCTATGATAGCCCGAGGGCAGGGCTGAGATAGAAATTGGTAGGCTGAGATTTGGTAGCCCGACTGGAAGACTTTTGCAAGCCCCGTTACTCATCGTCCTAAACTGCCCAATTATATGTAGTCAAATACATATACAATTTACATTACATACATATGCCTCCAATTGTTCATTTACAGATTTTAAAAGCTATTTAGTATGTTAAAGAACAATTAAATATAGATATAAATATTACAACTTTATGCAAAATGTGTGTGTTTTTCTCATGTGCATTTAGACAACAGAATCAATCAGCCAACCAATGGCTGGAAAGAACTTTGATTAGTGCATCCCTTCGATCAATGTTCTGCACGTGCGGTTACGGTAGCAAACCTCAGTAGCATCCTCTACTGCTTTCCTTCTCAATAGATGTTCCAATGAGGAGCATATAACAGTAATGGCCTTCATATCTGATTATATTTTAATAAATAACAGCACATGATAGCAAAGTGGCGTCAAAAACAGGGCTTGTAAGTAGAAACAAAGATTTTAGTGTGATTACAGGAACAAGGAAGAACAGAATGGGAGGTGGGGGTCAAGTTTCCCACAGTTATTAACCTGTATGTTACCTGTAAGTTAAGGAAGTGTAGAGTGCTATATATAACTCATTTCAAATGGAAGGCAGTCTGCCGAATATTTAACACATCCCAGCTGTACTTGTTTGAGAGTGAGCCAGGCTTGCTTTTCCTTTTTTTTATGAAAAAAAAAAAGGCAATCTTGGCACTGAATGAATGACAGAAGCCACAGCAGTATAAACGAAGAGGTATGAAATCGAGCAGACAGTGTGACGTTAAGGTTCAGAGTATGTACATTTATTTGGACAGAAATGTTAAAAAAAAAACAAAAGAAAAACACTGCTGATGAAATGCTTAAAACATTTGTTACATGCTGAATAAAGGCCTGGCTGTAAGAACCTTTATAATAACAATAACAATAATAACATACACTTTGGTTGCATCTGAAATGTAACAAACACTGCCATATGGCTCAAACAAATTCAATTGCGCCTCGATCACAATTCTGCTGTCTAAGGCCTCGTCCACACGATGTTCGAAATGAACGCGCTCTGACATCAGCAAGACTGGCGTCTGGGTGGCGTTCAATAGGCGCTCACCTGGTGTCACGAACGCCAGAAAAGCGCCTGGTTCAGACGTCCGTGTGAACGATGCCTATGGCACTAACTTACAAAATCAAGAGTCCTTACTGGGAATGAGCATACATTTTGGTGATTTACAAGAGGAAACAAGGGCCAATATTTTAGCTGGGGGAGCAAAAAAATTAAATAGCCTACGTCTACAGTGGCCTTAAACTCAAACACTTAAATAATGAAAATAAGTTTTAAGAGACCACCACCTGACCAATTTAACATGCTTAAGGTTTTATCTAACTTTACTTGCAAAAAATTTTTTCATTTTCCACAGCATTCCACAAATACTCCATTTACTTATCACCACGAAAATCTACACAGTAAAACCATAAGTACCATTTTTGCAATCAAGTTCAATATTCATGTAGAATATAGGACCTTTGATTGGTGGTGGGACGCCCACATTTTTTGAAAAGGAGAAAGAGACAAAAACATGGATGTGGAAGATGTCACAATAGAGAAGAGACATAAAATGAACACCAAAAGGAGCACTACTACTGGAGTTGCCAAGAATGTGTTAGTGAAGAAGGGAATGTCTGAATTTTGACATTAGTTCAGTGGTCACATCAAGTATTGGTCCAGAATTGCTCTGGTCAGAGTTATTCCGCTGCAAGCTCAAGCACAGTTTTTCTTCTCAAACTTGACATTACAAAAAGTCCAGCATTTAAGCCAACGCAGTGTTCCCATCTCTCCTGCTGAACAGCAGCATAGAGTAACATGTTACTATACAACACCTGCACCGTCTTTTGTCCCCCCACTTATTGGAAGCCATGAAATGAAATGATTTGTTAAATAAAAATTACTGTTTTTTTAATAATTCATGCAAGTAACTGTATAATAAGGATGTTAGCTATAGTCCAGTCATTATAAAAATATAAATCTTGACAGGATGAACAAGACCCCAACTAACAGCAGAGGAGGGTTTATTTTTTTGATAATGACTTTCAAACTACACATTATCCGTTACGTAAATATCAATTAGGTGAAATTGCAGGGTCTCAAGCCTCAAGCCAAGACTCTCGAACAGCACTGGGCTGTAATGTCAGCAAGAACGTCACTGTTCCCAAAAGAATAGAGAGGACTGCTTCCTCCAGTCCTGGACTCCCAAACTGCCAAATCCAAATTCCCAAGAACACACACTCTGATGTACTGACACCTCATTATATCCCAAGTCCATTATCACCTTCGAAGTATCATCAGCGTCATTCATATCAATGAATAAACTCTGCTGAGTGTGTCTGGAATTTCAGTTTCAAAAACTTCACTTCCGTGGATCACTGGTATTAACAGGCAGTTAGACCCCCTTTGCTGCAAAAAAACAGCCTTTACTCCTCCAAAGACAGTATAACAGGTGGTTCAACCTGAGATGCCAACCAGGGAGACAGAGGAATGCACATTATCTTACATAAAAGCTGCAACACAAGCTGTTAATCTAATAACCAATAATAAAATGCCCAATAATGTGACAGATCGCACATCAAAGCAGTATCACCTGTTTACCAAACCCATAATAAGACACTCATGACTAAGAAGAGCTGAGTAGTCTAATGTTTATCATTATTGTGAATACACAAATCTCAACATGCCTTTACATGAACACCACCTCATCAGGACTTTAAAAACGATCTACTGCATGCTTCATTTCAAACAGAGCACCATTAACCCTGTTTAATTACAATTTGTGGGGCGCATTTAAAAAACCTTGAATGAAACGTATTTAAACAACTTTTGAGTGTGTAGCTCTGGCTCTTTTGTTTAAACTTATCACATCAAAAATACAGCTTTATATAGTATACAGTGAAATAAATCATCATGAATCATTTTTATTTGTAAGTATTTTTGCCATATCACAGACCCCTAAAGCACAAGGCAGGCTACAAACTAACAAGCTCCTTACTAGAGACAACACAATTAAATCTTAGATACAGTGTGCGCGTGTGTATGTATATGTATGCATGCATACATATAAATAAATACACAATATCACTTAATTCAGATAAAAGCACTAGGTGACCAATATGTATTTTAGGGACAGGCCAATACATGAAGCATGGTCTAAATGTCAATTTTTTCATCTACATAATTGCTGATGTAGATACCAATACCGATACATAACCATTTATAAAAAGCAGAAATTAATACTTAATACACCTGCATATGCATCACAGAGAATATTCCATTTATATATTTTGGATATCAAAGGCAGTGAAATTAAATGCATTTTAACGCAACAGCCTAGCGTCATGCATGTATTCTACTTTTCTGGACTTTCAGCATAGACCAGTCTGAAATATCTGTCAAATCTAAACATTGTCCAAATTTCATATTGGTATTAAACAGGCTCTCCTCAAAACAATACACTGTTAAAATTAAAGTGCACAGTACACTCCGAGAGGTGGAGAACAAGAATGGAAAAGAAACTTTAAATAGCTAAAATAAATGTTTAAACAGTCCTTTAAAATAATAAAATCAAACCATTTAGGTAATTAAATCAAGAAAATCTATATAAGATCAGACTGGTTTAGATCCAAGCTAAAAACAGCAAAAAGCACCTAAACTTAGCTTGAATCAAAACCAACATAACGTTTCTCTTTTCGTCAGTCAATATGAATAGTCCATTATGGCTTCAGTTAATTTTCGTTTGTTTGTATGTGTGTTTATATTAAATTCCATGACTAGTGGGTGGAACTGGGCATGACTAAATTGGGAAGGGAAAATCAGGAAAAAAAATGCATCTTAAAAAATAATAAAACACTATAACCCTACAGTGGCCAAATTGGGTGATTAGATATCTTGCTGTATAGTTTACTGCAGCCCCCAGTACCAGCCAGAACTTTTCTTGTTTTAATAAATAATTTTTTTTTTTGTTTGAAAATGGGGGTGATTTTGACTTTTTATTTCGGGGGGATGACATCGCTCCTCATCCCCCCTCAACTCGAGTACTGACTGCTAGTGATGGATCGGTGGCGAACGAAATGGCTCTTAGAATGCCTGCTTTTGTAACAGAACAAATACAAAGATTTAGGCAGTTATGAGGCTTCACATAAAAGCACCAACTGCAAAAAGGTTTATCAACTCACAAAGCATTATATTTGCCAAGTTAGGATAAAATACGAGGCTACAGATGATGCTAAACTAAGAGCCGTTTTGGAGCCGAAAGAACCGGCTCTTCTTTGGGAGTCGAGTCACAAGAGCCGGCTCTCCGAAAAGAGCCGAACTTCCCATCACTACTGACTGCGGCGCCAAACATTTACGACCCCACTCGTCGTGCACGCCCTCACGCACCGATGTCATCAATTGTGATCGGTTCCTAAGATCGGTAAAGTTTAAAGAGTGCCGATCGAGTCATAAAATGTGATTATCGGCCGATACCGATTTTTGGCCGATCGATCGGAGCATCACTAGCCACCACTGTACTCATACATGTATTGTGAGGTTACTTGCATTTTGGTGTATTGATATTTTGAGCAGTAAAAATGGAAATTTCTCTTTTTTGCAAGATTCAAAAACAGCAGTGCAGCAAAAGCAGCACAACTAACACTCTCTTTAACGGTAGCTGAAAATGTACTCTCCAAACAGGACAACCACATGAATAACACAGACAGCACAAACATTCAGACTGAGACACAAAGCTAGAAAACAACTGAAGAACCAACATTCTGTAAACCAATCTTTATAGAAATCAAAACAAATTATTGAAAACAGTAGTTTGGACAAAAATGAAGCTCAAAGCCATTCAGTGATGACATGCTGAGCATCTAAAAATTGTTTCCTCAGTTCTATACTGAAGCTATGAGGCTAATGTCTAACAAGTAATGGAAGTTTCCTAACAAATAAGCACTGTACGCCTAGATCACATACTTGCCTCAAAGTGCACTTAAACAGCCTAATCTCAGCTAACTCAACTGTGTCTTGTGGTTTATCACACAGTATAAATGGTTATGGAAAAAATGAATAAAAATGCCAAAGTACAAACAGTACAAATAATTTAAGATACAAGTTACCACTTCACGCAAGCATCACACATTGGAGGCGGTACATGTTCAAATTAATCATAATATAGGGTCAAATATGAAAAAGAAATTTGTTTTAAGAGACTTCTGATATACTATAAAAGTGTCTATGCACAGATACAGCTCTGGAAAAAAGAGAGACTGCTGCCATTTGTTTTTAACCATTCATCCTTCCATGCCGGTGTCTGTTAAATTCCTACACAAGCACCTCCTTCTGCTTTATGAGGTACTGATTAGGTGATCACCTGAATCAAATCTTTCTTTGAAGATCTGTAAACAATTTCTCGATTTATTGTCATTTGCTTTAAAATTATGCTTTACAGAACAATATTTTTATTTGGGAAATTAGGAGAAATATGGTCAACAGTTCTTAAAAATTAAGGCAAAGATGTTCAGTTCAATACTTGCATCTATAAAAGATCAAATCCTAGAATATGTACAATTTCGTAAAAAAAATTATAATTTTATCATAAATTAATCACTGACAACTTTCTAATGGAAGCCAAACAATCGTTATTTCTGTGTTTAATTACAACGGTAAGCATCTAAAAGCACCAGAGTCTGGTGATCCACACAAGCTGTTTTTCGATTGAATTGCAGACCTGACAGAAGGCCTCCTTCAGTAAACAAACTAGTTTTAAATGGCTGGCCAGAACGGCTCTTGACATTTTCCACTGTCCGAACAGAAAAAATAAAATAAATAAAAGCAGCACATGGCTAATCTGCATAAGATAAAGCAAAGACTCCCTTGGCAGGAGCCGCCACTGGACCGGCTCTTTGATTGGCTGTGGGGGATGGGGTGGATACTGAAACTCTAACAGATGAACTGAGGGCAGGAAGGACATCATACACCACAGCAGCAGCAGCTCTGATCGGCAGAACCCAGTACCACAACTAAAACACCAAAGACCATGTTTGTGCAAGTGCATCAATAATTATCTATATCTGTGCTGGTCTCGCAGTGAAATGTATACAAAATATACGCTAAAAATAAGTCTAACACGACTGTCATTGACACTGGCATTCATGTACAATTAAATCACTGGTTAGAGAGGGCTCATCAGAAGAAATGAGAAATGTGTTCGTTCGTCAGTCCTCGATATAGTTGGCTGTTGGTCAATAGGAGGAGTAAACAGAAGCGGGTGTAAGCTGAGACCGATATAAGCAAGATACACTGAAATGACAGAAGTCTTTACAGGGTCAAAACACTGAAAATGAAAAATCAATGAAGAACATGACATTGGGATAATGCTGAGATCAGAACACACTCTGAGTGGAAACTGTGAAAGTTAATATTTTTTGATCCGTCACTGACGAGATATCTTCTTTCTTATAATATGATTCAAAGTATTAGCATAATTAATTTGATAAAAAGGTCTAAACGAAAAAATATTCTGTTAGACAGTTACCCGCTACTGCCTTAATATACTGAATCCGACTACCTCACATTTCCTTTCTGAATTAGGACCCAATGGCCAATAGCCTGACCAATCATGAAGGACACAGTAAGGCAAACAATATGCACTATACTGACATCTATCTAAAACTGACGCATCTAAAACAAGTGACCAAGACTCGCAAAATTGCAAAGACTTCTAAAAATAAATCAGCACATTAAGAGTTAAATTTGGGTGGGCGAATTGTTCAAATCCATCAGGAAAACTGAAAGAACGCAATACCAACATACAGGCAAGGCAACACAGGCAAACTACAACCACTAACTGAAAGGGCCACTTTTTTTTCTGTCGTACATGACAGGAGTACAACTATCACAATATTTCTATGGAACCTTGAATATTTCTAGTACTGTGCTGCAATAACGTCATAGCTTGATCTAAGCTTAATGTTTCTGCTAAAACGAAACCGCCTGCAACGATCGACGAAATGAACCCCACAAACTGACGTCACACCAAACCTCACATAATTTCACAATTTCAATTTAATTTATTAATAACAGCTGACCACAACTGGCTGATGTACACAACTCTGCTAAATATCAATAACAGAAGAATTTCTTTTAAAACTAAGGATAACTGCACTTTTAAGACAATAATAAGTCCTATTACAGAAAGACAACAGAAATCAATTTGTTTAAGAACATACACCTTTGAAGCTGAAAACACAAATACAACGGTCCTTTTATGTTGAACATTTTTCATTCAGAATATTAGGAATAGAAAATTCTTTAGTAAAATATAAAGAGCTAATGTGTTCAACACTCCAGTAATATTTCAGTTGGTTTCACTGCTATATATTATACACAGTGTAAAGTTTGTTTACAGTCCTCTTCAATGATGAGGCAAAAGGATAGATAGCATATGCATAAAAGCACTAAGAAATCCACTGGGATTTCCTTTACACACCAAGAAAGTACATTAAATGTTCATTACAATAACATTAATTAGTATTTTGACATGCATCTACAGTCTGAACACTGAAATGAATGTGTCGTCATAATCATGCACCTCTAGCTTCAAAGGTCACAGAAAATAGATGCACTTTGTCATCATTGCATTTGCAATACATTACACAAGCTTTTTTGGTTTGTTTTGCTGAATTTTACTGTCAACAAGGACACTTGTTGCCATTACCCCATGATCGGTATTAGAGCATTAGTGTGGCCAGAGAGAAAAAACGAAGGCAAAACAGTCTACGAATCACTGTAGCTTAATTACCACTTTACCAAACATCACTTGAATCTTAGGCCATTTAACTTCTACTGATCAATCCACCAGAAAACAAAGTCTTTACATGTGACCCTACATGTGTTAAATGTATGAGTAATTAGAATAATGTGAACTAGGACACATTATTTTAAGCCATCAAATAGTACACAAATGTTTAGACTCTCTCTAGATCACTAATTGCAAAGAGCATAACAGACTAGTTGACCACATTCTTTTAGTAATGGCTGTAATAAGACTAAACGTTTTAAACGTATGAATTAGGATGATAAAAATTAGGATATATTATTGTATGTCAAAACAGCAATAAGAATTCAAAGGTTCTCACTATCTCTATAAGTAATTGCAGAGCACACATCAGATTAGTTCACCACATTCTTGCAGTAAATCAGCGAAATGCGTGAAAATGTATCAGTGTATAAAAATATAAAGGAAAGTCCTGGAGAAAGTGTGTTGCTTTGTGTGTGAGGGGCATACCGGCAACATGAATCTGAATCTTGGGCAGTTTTTCCTCCTGATTTATCTATTAAGAAAACAACGGCTTTGCATGTAAATAAAAAATGTTTTAAATGTGTGAATAATTAGGACAACAACAACTGATTCTGACTGCATGAAACACATTAGTTCTCCGGACTCTCTCCCTAAAATCCAAATAGATTAAAATATGTGCGGAAGTGTATCACTGTATAAATGTATAAAGGAAAGTCCTAGAGAAAGGCAACATGGGCCTGAATCTTTGGTCATTTAATTTTTTAGACGTGCAAGACATAATTAAGACATAATTAGGATTTTATTAATTATGACATTATTTTAAGTCACAACAGCAATAAGCGGTCAGACTGATCATCCCTGTGTAATTGATTGCAGAGAATAGTTAAGCACATTCAGTAATGACTGAAATCGATTAAAATAAGGGTGCATCAAAACATGTGCGGAAATGCATCACTGTATACAAGTATAAATGTATGAAGGAAAGTCCTGGAGGAGGCGTGTTTTGTGAGGGGGGGAATACAGGCAGCATGCACTAATCAGGACTGGTGTCTGTGCTGCATCAGATGCAATTATAAATGGCCAAGAGCAGAGGATGGAGAGCCAATCAGATTTCGACTAGCATGTCAACCCAAGACCAACTGTCTCCTGCCTTTGACAGGAGGATTTTACCTCCACAATTCAAATCCCCTAGCAAAGCAATCAGCTCCCACTCAAATCAGTCGGCTTGCCTTTACAGGCAGAGGCAGTCAGGCCTAGCTATTTTCAACACCCCACCGCCCCCCCAAGGCAAATATTGTCGATTCATAGTACACATTGACCTTTTATTTAACGAAACTTGAATCTCTTCTTTCTGTCTTATGTTTTGCCAGACATCTCCTGTCTGTTATGAAACATGCAAGACCTTCAAAAACACAGGTGTGAAACGTCCCCGAACTGCACCCAAAATAAACACCCTTCATCAAAATCCGACCCACTGACACGTGGAATATGGTGATAGACCCACAGCCTGTACACATCTGTTCATTTAAACCGATATGACTCCGGTTTTAAGGCTAAGAACTACGTTCTGTCCCAAAACTGCTAGCCAGCCTTCAGCTAATTACGTTTAAGCCGCCCGCTGCTGGAAACGACGAGACACACAAAACAACCCCTTTTCTCCTGTTTATACAAGTCGTTAGGTTGCTTCAGGCCTGTGGTGGGTGCCGTGGACCTTTTACAAAAAAAGCAAGCCGGCCCCGAACTGGAAAACGGTACCAGTTCAGGTAAAATAAAGGCTGTTAGATGAAGTGGTGTGTGAAAAACCCAAGGAGGCAGCCATTTTAGAGTATCTGAGTTAGACAATAGCTAGCCTAGCGTGTTCTGTGCTCAGGTCTTGACAGAAGCAGGCGAAACGATTCTTTCCCAAAATAAATGAGAAATGTGCCTTTACCTGGGTTCTACCGAGGGGCTGTCCGGTGCTGCCTGGGCTCATGGGCGGCGGGTGATGGGTCCTTTGTTGCCAGCCCGGGTGGCCCCCACCGAACTGGCCGCTAGTGCCAATCTCTGCTGGTCCCTTGTTAGCACCTTCCTGGTTGTTGTAGTCACTCTGGGGGTAGCTGGGGTAACTCCTGGTCGAGCTCGGGGACGTCAGGAGTTGGTTGAGAGTTGGGGTAGACGTGGGTTGCGGGTTTCCCATAGAATAGCGCTGGTTGTTGTAGGAAGCAGCCATAGCAGCGGATCCCCCCGCTGGCTGCGGCTTGACTACCGGCCCCCCTGCCGCCGGAGCCGCGGGATTGCGCGGGGAGTTGACGGCGTAGCCCTGGCCTGGGTAGGGCGTCCGGCTCGGGAAGGGCCCGTAGCTGTTAAAGTGGTGGTTGGGGAAGCCGTGGTCGTGCGAATTGGCCTGATACGGGTCCATCATGCTGCTCGACAGCCCGCCTGGACCCGCTGCAGCTGCCATGCCAGGGCTTTGTTGTCCGCCATGTTGATGAAAAGGGGCCCGTCCGTAGTGCTGGCTGTAGCCGTAGGCAGGCGGGGGGAAAGCGGACGCGTGATGGTGCACCATGCCCGGGTGGTTATTCCCGTCGGCTCCGGTGCTATCATTTTGAGTATTATTGACTCGAGAAGGGTTCCCGTTCCCGTTCTTCATCTCAGACTCCCCTCCTCCTCCCCCTGCATTTCCAGCCTCGGCCCGGTCGTGCAGCTCCCCACGGCCCGGAGATCCGCTCTCCAGTCCCGGCTCCTTATTTTCCTGCTGCTTCTCCCCCGGTACCGACTCCTCCTTTGGGTCTCGATCCGGTTTTTTCAGCTCGGAAGGCGGGCTGGTGTTGAGAGAGGCAGCGCTGGCGACCTGAGCAGCCATGATCCCCCTCTCTCTCGCTCTCTCTCTCTTTCTCGGCGAGTCCTCTCTCAGTCAGACGGAGCGCTTCAACATTGAATGTAAATACAGCGGCGGCGGCGGCTTCACCACAGTCCACCCGCGGCCCCACTCATCCCCACCCCTACCGCCGGACCGAATCCGGGCTGCACCGCCAGCACGCCTCTGCAGAACGAGTCTTAGTTCACTGGAGGGTCCCGGGAGTGAATTTAACCGACACTGAAAGTGGGGAGGGGGAGTTCTCTTACAGAACTAGACTACAGCAGAGGAACGGATCCCACCAACACGAGGCTCATACAGCCATTTTACCGAGACAGGCTGGAGCACCGAAAACACGGCCTGGATTCTCCACCGAGTACGGATCGGACTCAATTGGAGGTGTTTTTTTGGGGGAGGGGGGAGGAAGGGGGGTGTCTTGACGTTGCATAACAACAAGTAAAGCATTTTCTTGACCAAAAAAGATAACTTGACACACAACAATTTGATGATTTTATGAACAGCACAAATGAACCAAAACGAGTGTACGTTGGATTTCTACCTTCTTATTATAATGACCATAATGACCCTGTGCACATAAAATCCTATTCGAATGTTTTTGGGTTTTTTTTTTAAAAAAGCAACAACTCATTAGAATAACAGGAATCCATTTAACCACTGACACATCCTCAGTGGAGAGCTTAAAGGCGGTGGTATAGAAATTTAAATGTATCTGTGTTATTCTGCTACTATTAAAAAAAAACTTTGTGTCATCCAGTAACAGTATGATTATAATATTGCACTTGAAACAAATCATATAAATTCAGTTTGTATTATTAAATCACATTTAAGACAGATATGAGAATCAGGGTAGGATTTCCAAACTACTGTATGTAGGATTTCTATACCACCTTTAAGCTCTCCACTGAGGATCTGTCAGTGTTTAAATGTATCCCTGCGATTTTGATGAGCTGAACATTCAAATATGATTTTGAGTGCACAGGGACATTAAGATCATTATAATATGGAACTTGTTTTGTATTATTATAACATATTTAAGATGCACATCACTGAAGTGAGGTTCACATCATTTTTTACATTTACTGAGGGGCCAGTGTAGAAAAGCTAGAGTGAGTGAGAGCTGTGCTTGTGTTAGGCAGAGGAAGGCTGGTGGTGGGCTGGACTAGTCTGCAAACAGGAAGTGAAAATGAAAAAAAGAGAGAGGGGGGGTGGCGGGTGAGAAGTAAATCAGATAAACCACGGCAAGCGGTTGAAAGGCAGAATACATTATCATCACAAAATAACCTCTATCTATTTATACTGTGGTTCGGCTCGGACTCTGAAAGAAACAGGGCCTGAATCTCACGGGAGAAAATATTTCTCTTTAGAAGAATAACATGGTCTCTTGTTCCTCACATCTCTCTCTCCCCACCCCCTCTCTGCTCTCCCCTTCTCTCCCTGCCTGGCTCTCTAGCTGAAGCCTCTCTGCTTGCAAAAGAAGCACAGCTCTGGTGCTGAGCATGGGGGATGGGCAGCACAGAGCAGCTTTAATGCAGTGAGTGTGGAGCTGAGAGGAGCTGCTGCGGGCCAGCTCCAGCCTCAGCCTGCGAAGGAGGGAGATCTCTTCATATTTTTTTCTGAAACAGATGTCTTGAAGGCCACATCTTTAGTTTAGGCTTTGGAGATTTTGTTCTCCACATTCCCACATGAAACAACCCAATAAGAAAAGCATTCAACCCAAAACATATCTGCAACAAATCTCATCCAGTACTTGTGATGTTTAGTGAAAGAAAAAGCCAAGAAAAGACACAAAAAATAGAAAAAGTGGGCTATAGATAAGATTCTTTGTAGAGTGTTGCTTCATTACACTTCATTGCAATACATTACAGCATTACAGTACTACTGCGGTCATTTATAGATGAAATACATTCCATAAATACTTAGTATAAATTATAAAAATACATATATA
>JBBJLR010000007.1:14648972-14682197 GCA_037577145.1 Brachypetersius gabonensis
GTTAATCAGAGGCACTTTAAATGATGGCAGGTGTATGCTGACTCCTATTTAACATGATTTTAAATGTGATTGATTCATTTTGAACACAGCTACATCCCCAGTTATGTAGTGTGCACACCCCAAGTGTGTGGTGTGCACACTTATGCAACCACATTATTTTGAGTTTTTGTTGTTTTCTTCCCTCTACCTTGAAGATTTCAATTTGTTTTTCTATTGAGTTGTACAGTTCATGGGTCACATTAAAGGTGGAAAAAGTTCTGACATTATTTATCTTTGGCTGACATTTTCACAGGGGTGTGTAGACTTTTTATATCCACTGTATAAGAAAAACATGTATTCCCTTCAGTGTCCAAAACATAAAAATATGCGATATTCAAATGTTAAGGCAGATCACTCTGCCCTTGCAAAATGCTGACTTTTCTTCTTTGTAACTCCTACCTTGGTCTCACCAGCGAGGGGCGCCACATTGCAGACCTTTTTGGATCGCAAGGTGTTGATGATGGAACTCTTCCCTACATTGGGGTAACCAATAAAACCCACACTGATCTGCTTCCTGTCTGTGTGGAGCTGGAGAGAAACATAATGATGAAATTGTTTTTTGAACAAAATATTAAAATCCCTATAATAAATAAAGTAATAAGGTAGAAAAACTGAACTGAGAAACAAACAAAAAGAAAAAAGAGAATTTAAAAAACCCTGAAAGTATATAAAATGCTTAGAACTCAACTAACTTGTTCACTGGTGGTTACATTGGTGGTTTAAATAAGGGGATAAAAATACACACTAATTCTGATCGATAAAGAAAAACACAATGTTATCTTCTTTAATAGTCCCTCTCACCGCAAATCTAACTAATGCGATTCAAAACTACAAGAATCTCTCACACAAAATGACCCACAGCGTTCTTCATTTGACAGTGGTAAATTTAAATAGGAGTTTATAGCTAGCAGTAAAATATAGCTGTAATATAGCAATATAGCTGAAGAATAAGTGTGTGGGTCTCCTAGTAGGTAAGTATCCTAGTAGGTCAAATACATTTGAAAAACAGTGTGCACCATTCAAAAATGATGAGTCAGAAATGGCATGAAATACTTTACAGAACATCAGAAACAAAAATCAAGTGCATGACAGCTTTAAGAGCACATTCCCAAACTATTTTCACCTTCAACCTAGCCAGAACAGATAAAATAAAAACACCAGAGTTAAAAACACCTTAATACTTCTCTAAAAGATTATAATGAAATTCTTTTCCCCTCACTATTCAAGTATAAAGCATATAAAGTAAGGTGTGTGGAGAGACCAAATGGAAAAAAAACTCCAATTTGATACACACCATATGCAAGCCTCTTCAAAGTCATTAGACTGCTAGATTTATGACATTCACTTGGTTACCATGATATTTTTGTGCTGAGCCTAAGAGTATCTCTGTTGTATAACTTTCAACTGAATTTATATTTTCAAACCCTATCTCCTTTTGTGTGCTTCCAAGTACGTTTGTTTACGGCTAAGATCCCAAAAATAGTCCTGAAGCAGATGTGAAGACAGAGGAGGAGTCCAGTAGCTCTGAAGGTGATGGGGGAAGGCGCCAAATTTTATGGACCAGATAACTGATAACATCTTAAAACAGCCTGATGTAACTGTTAAATGCTTGTCTTTGTTGGGCCTCTTACTCATTGCGGTTTGTTTCAGTGGAACAAGGGCTAATATATGAACCTGAAAAAAACACTCACCTTTCCAAACTGCCGCAGGAGCTGAATAAGAGAGCCTTTCCCAAAAGAGTTGGTGAGGCTGGCATGAAAGGCAAGTGTGGGGTAATCCTGAGACAGCACTGCAACCCAGCGTTTCTAAAGAGGAACACACACACATCCCACAAACACATTCATCAGTGTAAAACTGAATTAGTCTGATTAGTACCGCTGTGTTGAAAATGCAGAGCCAGTTGTCTAATGACGTCCATGCTGTCTCTCCCAGGGCCAGACATAATAAGTGATAATTTTGCTAATTCTGAAATAATGAACACTGTTTCATGTCTAACTTCATACCACCAAAAGGAGAATAAAAGCAATTAGATCCCTGTTGCCATAACTCAGGCTTTGTCGTCAAATATAATTAGCAAGATTTCCTTTTTTTTTTTGACACAAAAGTGAACTTCCCATAACTTTAATAAGAACACAAAAAAGCTTATTGGCTAAAAGGCAAAAGCTGTTGCCTTTGCTGCAAACAGCTGTTTTAAGCGTTTACCTGCTTATCCAGTGAATCCTCTAAAATCAAGAACATTAACAGAGTTAAGCTCTCTTTATTGTAGTTCTCTAGATACTGAAACGCTGGTGTGAGAACTTGAGCGAAATGTTTTTCTGTGGCGATTGTGCAAACTACTCAGAAGAGTACAGGATATACCGCAGCAAAGTGGAGACAAATGTTAATAGAACTGATTTCAGAAGTAATGTTATTTCACTTCAAGTGTACTGTAGTTACCACACTCCCAATAAAACAATTACATAGGTCCTCTTACCGTCACCCAGGTGGGAATAAGGTCACATTTGTTGAGCACAAAGATGAGGTGTTTCCAGGGTTTCTCCTTCTTCAAGTAAGTTTCAATGTTCTGGGACCGGGTGCCTATGGGGTCTCGAGCATCCAGCACCTGGATGATAACATCTGAGGAATCGATTACCTGCAAAGAAAACCCACTAATGAGGAAGCAAGGCCATTTTATGCCTACAGTAAGTGTCATTTTGATTTATAGCCTATTTAAATTACATGTTCTCTAAATTACAAGAAACTACCTTATAGAGTTCGCCCCAGATCCTCTTTGACTGTCCCTTCTTGAAGATCTCCTCACGAGCCTCTTCTCTAATGCAACATATGTGAAACATAGTTTTGAGCCCAGACTTTAAATTACAGACTTTTTTGCAACCCCAGGACCTGCATCTTTGCTAGAAACAGGTCTCCTCACCTGACTCCGCTGTCCTCAGTCACCAGGTCACGGTCCTTCTCTGCACTGTAGCCATGAGCTGATTCCTCAGCCCTCTCAGCTAGCTCGCTCAGCTCCCCCACACTTAGGTTAGGCCTCTTTCTTTGAGCCTTAGGCCCAAAAGTACACTCAAATGTCTCGGTGTCCAGAATGTGTACCTTGGAGTTCTGAAAGGCATGAGGGTATTACACAAGGGTCAACAGAAGATCTTTACTCTTATGTAACTTCTAGCTTGCCCTCCACTGGAACAACATAAAGGTAGTTTTGACGAATAAATTGAGTACGAGAAACTGATGAGAAATGCGAGCGCTTTTTTTTCGTCTTCATGTTCTATTTCTCCCCATCTTCATCCATCATGACCCCATGCCTTTTTTGAAGGCTGCGTCTGATGTCTGAGCTCTATTAAGAGTTCTCGAGTCGAACTATTCTCAGACTCTGCGAGGCCAACAAGGCTCAGCCGCAAACCAGAGGAGGCATGGGAGGGCAATGTACTCACCATTACAATTTATGGCCGGCTGCATTGTGTTAAAGAGCACCCTTGCACACAAGGAAGGCCAAATATCCTCAGAAAATGATCAATCAAGCAAAATTTAAACTATTTACGTATTAGGAAATCCCAGCTCTATACATTATAGCCAGAGTGTACAAAACGCAAGTGTTGCCCACCTGACAGATTAACTTTATGGGCTGCTAAACAACATTTAATCATTTGAGTTATACCTTGTGTCTGTGTAGCCTCGCAATTTACAGGTATCAGGCAAACTGTGTGGGCCCAGAATGCTGGTGTTGAGCACTGAAGTAGTGCTTATATCAGGGAGGAAAGCTCTAAAAACTGGAGAGATAATTCAGTACTACAAAATGAACATTTCACTTAATAGCTTTAAAGCAAGAATGAATGGGTGCAATCCACCACACAAAAGATGACCACAGCAATGAGTGAAAATTGTGGAACATACCACAATATATGCCTATATACCCAGGATATAGGCATATATGGCAGGTATTGCCGCTAGAAAACAATTTACCAGTCTCACAACCGACGGTTTACCAAGATCAAAAAAGCCTGTATAGTTTTGGAACAAGGTGAGTGAAGATTAGCTAGAACCAGTGTAATGGAAAGAAGAAAGCCTAAGAAGAAAAAACCCAACTCCTGAAGTATGGTGCACTTCAGTGTATTAAAAAATAAATAAAAAACGTCGAACAGTGTTTCCAAGGGCACAGTGAACTGGCTTGATGTGCAGTCCTAAATTAGGTGACGTATAAAAGAACAGACAGGAACACCAATAAATTTCAAGAAAAACAATCTTGCACAGCTGGAGATTACGATTTAAATGTGGATCAAAGCGAAGAAGGTTTAAATTAAGGTGTAAAATTAAAAGTAATTTAAACCATGTACAAAACTGATTCCGATTTCACTTCTCAGTAAAAACACATGTCCCGATAAACACATACTACAAAACAACCTGATTAGTAGCAATCTGCCACATCTTCAAGGGAGCAGAATGTAAAACATTTTCAGAGAATGCCCAGCTGCCCCCTATGTACACTCACTTTCACCCTTCTGACAGTGGGCCAGCACACACTGGATCAGAGCAGCTTAGGGCAGTTGGTCAGAGCTTAAGAAACTCACCACAAATCAAGACGAGCAATAAAATCAACAACTGGGCATAACATCAGGTAATTTCACTAGATGCTGAGGCATACAAAAAGGAGTAAGTATCATGGGTGTGTAAAGAAGAATAAAAGGGAAACGGACATTCATCTAGCTTTAAGACTTGAAAGGTCTTGCTAACACATGGAACCAATTATGGGGGGGAGAATCCCACTGAAAGTCAACAACATTTGCTGAGGGAACATGAGGAACCAAGCAAAACGTTAAGTGTTATTTCAAGCATGTTTTACTCTCTCTGTTCTTTAGTATTGGCATAGACAAGGTTTAGAAATGCCAGAAAGAAAGGTTCCTTCTATGTTCTCCTCCACAGAAGGTAAAACGGGTGCAACAGCCCTGCACACTGATCTGACCTTAAACTATCCACAGCGAACACTTATCACCCATAATATCACAATGGTGATCACTGGTGTGACTCGATGCATCTCCGTACTCTGAATCATGCATCCACACTGACTGTCCTTATTTTAAAGTCAACATACCACCCATGAAAAATTGTCCCATTAGTATCAACAGTACTAATGGTCTATAACCCAGCCAGGGAATGGCTTTTGGTAACGAAATTAAAACAATCACGATATACTGACATTTCAGTTGCAAATAATAAATATTCTAATGCTTTTAACAAGTGTACTGACTGAAACACTTGTAGGGCTTAAGTATTTGTGAGTTTACATACATGTGCTTTGATGCGGTCATGCAAGAGAGACATGGGGAGCTTGCTCTGGCGCATAACCACTCTGTAGGGATCCTTTTTCACCGCACCCATCTCCTCTTGAAACTTCTGCAAGGATGACTGCTTGATGACCCGAGTATTAGCTGTTAATAAACAAATACAGAAACAAGTTGCAAGATTAGTCAACATGTTTGCCATTTTCTCTCCCAGCTCTCACTGGCCCTCATACCCACATCAAAGGAGTACATACTGCAAATCAGTGTAACTGACACCACAAACATCTCATAAAAGGCTAAGTTTCCCAAACAATGTCTGCAAGTGTCATTACAAAGAGTCACATCCTAGAGTAAAAAGAAGGAAAAGACCATCATGTAGTTCTACCTAAAAGAAAAACAAAAACAAACAGAGCCTCTTTACTTTGAAATGTTTAAATTAGAGAATTTACTCATATTGCAGCATGGGGCAAAAGTCAGAAGCCACACTAAAATCTGACACTTAATGTTAGACTTATCTCTTAAACATAAATACAGGGAGCAATGACTAATTTAACCATCAAAATCATTTAAAAGTTAAAAATAGTGAAAAATGCATTCAAATGTGCTTAAAATTATTGTACATGTATTCTTTAACAATTTATATACCATAAAATATATTAAACAAATGAAGTCAGTCTAAAAATCTGAAGTGTTTTATGATGGTCTACCGAAACGTTTTTCGATACAGCAAAAAAAAAAAAGGATTATATTCTAATTTTAGTATGTTAATGTTGCACCAAGCACTAAGCATAAATGTGTAATGACAATGATATGTATTTTTAGGGTTAATATAATTTTTCTTTTGCTTAGAAAGGGGGTATTTTGATTTAGAATGTTTATATCATATAGATGTCATTACACCCTTACAGTAAACTACAATTTTGTTATTTACAGATCTGATATCTTTTTTATTTATGTTCACACTGAAGTGAAAAACATGCGGGAAATATATGAATGTTCAGAGTGCTTAACATGGCACAAACAGGTCTTTCAAATGGGGTTTATTTCTGAACTTCAGTGACAGTGAGGAGTCTTGTGTAACGTACCAATATTGTAACACACGGACAGCACAGTTTCTGTGCACCTATGTATTTTCCAAAGAATTGAGCGTCGACATCTCAGACTTACCAAACCACTTGATGTTGGGTTCAACTCTGGCTACCGTCCCAGGGGCCACAGTGGACTGGTACTGTAAAGGCTTGATGACTTTACCCCGATTGTTACTGAAGAAACATATGGAAGCATGTTTATTTATAAGCACAGTATATAATAACTTTGTGCAATAAATTATACGATGAGAAACACATACTGGTCATATTTTCTTGAATAATTTTTTCCAGTTATTTTCACAGCACACATATACGTTTCATTATTTACATTTTGTTATAAGAACATCAAGCCCCACATTATTACCATCTCTGTTTTTGCCGGTACATATTCAGACGTTTGATAGTTGCACGATCCCTCATGTTGTTCCCCCCAGCTCCCTTTACTCGATCTAGAGAAAACAAATACAACACAGGCTGATAAATTGGGCATAACTGAAGCAATTTACTACAAAGGAAAAGGAAAAAGTTTTAATTTAATTATAAAGAATTTAATTATAATTCAAATAATTAGTCATGCTTGGGTTTGCACTGAGGGAAATCCTCATTTTCAAAGCAGCCAAAGGGTATCAAGGAGAGTCACAAGAAAGAGACAGGCATTACAGTGGGAGTGGCAGATAGCGTTGGTTTTATATTTGATTCGATTACATTACGTTTACATTGAGATTTACAACAAATATTTATTAATAGGAACACTGACGTTAAAAAGCACCTTTGTTTAACGAATTTGAAAACCAAATATTGCACTTTTTTCATTCAGCAGTACTTTTAAAATAAAAATACACTACATTTGAATTTATTACTGAATTTTGCTTATAATAATGCAAGTTATCACAGAAAATCATGCAATTAATCATGATTTAAAAAAATTATCCTTTGCCCTGCATTACAAATAAAACAAATATAGACAATAAACAATAGTGCAACATAATAAACACTTGCATTTCAATTACATTTTCGATTTTCTTTTATTAATTCATTTTACTTTGTTTCATGTTGTATTTTATTTCTGTAAAGGACACTGAATTATCTTTTGTGTATGATAATGTGCAACACAAATAACTAATAACAGTATAACACTGTCATTTCTGTATGTAAACGTGCTGAACCAGCAGAACGGTTTGTGAACATATCTTAGTGTTAATGCAATTCAAATAACAAAAACAAAACAAAAACAAATAAATAAATAAATAGCAGCAGGTGACAATGAGTAACATTCAGTCAATTCATAGATTAAACAGCTGAGTTGTATATTGCACAAACCCAATTCAGAACAGAAGGGGGAGGAACGATAAAGCCTTAACGTTTATGTCATATAAACCTATACAGCCAAATGTGAGTCAGAATTAGAGCATTTGGTATAAGGATCTTCACTTACACAACAGGACAGTCATGTCTTCTACCATAAAGGTGACTAATTTGTCATAGCCATCAATTGGGTAGACAGAAGTCATGGATGCATTTTATATGGATTCAAGTCAAGTAGGTTTTTATTGTCATTTCAAACAGTGAAACGTTCTTCCAGGACGTTCCTACAGAAACAGCACACCACAGGGCCACAAGTACAGACAGGATGAAAGAGTGTGCATGAAAAAATACAAGACTAACAAAAAAACTGGACAACATTTTGACAACAGCTATGTTGGTATGTTGACACAACTGTTGACAACAGCTACAGTCTGGATGAACTCAGAATTTGACAGAAACTGCATTCTAGCACCAGAGAGTTGTGTGTAAAAATGCAGAGGAGAGAGTCACATGTGCAAAAATGCCGAAAGAGGTGGACAGCAATACTCATGATAATGGAAATATAGAAGCAACAGGACAGAGAATGTCCAGTGAAATAAATGGAAGAGTTTTCAGTTCTGACTTATCTAACGGCGGCCTAAATAAAAAAAAAACGACATAAACTCTAATGACAACCTTGCGAACACAGCTAAACGTCTCCACCGTTACATATTCACATTAACCTAGTCCCCATTTTGCTCGCACTTTAGCAGGCTGGCTAACATTAGCTGTTTACATCTGGGACAGAGACGGTAGAGCCGTGTCTTACCGGGGTTACTGCTGGAGTTGGACGGGTTTATGGAGCTCTTGCCCTTGAATTTTGGTTTCGTCATTGTGGATGGTGGCTGGGGACTGTTGTTGTTTAGTAAAAAATAAAGAACAAGAAGTTTTCTCCTCCGTGTTCAGCTACACGTGTTACTGAGAGTATTCACGTGGAGCCCAGCGGATGGACGTCATCAGTCGGGCGACTGTTTCTATCGCTAGGCGTGGGTTTGTAGTTTGTCAGTGAAAATGAATAACTTTAGTCTGAAGATTTGACCACAAAGTAAGAACAGACGCAACAGAGAAATCCATGTATAAAGTAATGCAGCATGTCTGTTTTTGGGTCTCTAAACCCAGCTTGGATGTAAATACTATGTCGATTCTAGATCTCCAGTGGAGTAGTGCAGTCACCATCACTGCATGATCAGCACACGCAGACACACACACACACGCACACACACACACACACACATAAAAATAGTTCCCTGAGGAAATAAAAATGTTTCTGCTGGTACATGGGTTCAAATCCCAGGACTACCAGTAGCACCACTGAGGTACCGTTAGTAAATGGGTTTAATGTGTGATGAATAAACATTTTACAAATAACGTGGAGGGAAATAACCTCTTTCCAAAGCTACAGATGTTTATTAGTATCTCCTGTACAAAACACGCCAGGCTGCTTTGATGACCGGGGTTAAGCTCTTTCGCAACTCCTCGCTCTTGGACGCAAGAGCGTGTTTGTCTTGGACCCGAATCACGTGCTTATAAACTTTTTTTTTTTAGATGTGCTGCACTGGGGAAGATGGCAAAAAAGAGCATGGCTCCCCAGTACAGGGATCGGAAACCACTGTTGCAAATGGAAAGATGAAAGTATGAAAGTATAATGACAATGTTTTTTTCTTAAACTGGTGGTCATGGATGTCCTCACTGGTGTCTGATTTAGTGCATCCCAGAGACAGTATCCGAACATTTGGAGTAGGTGGCACTAATAAGTGATCCAGGGTTGGGGTCATTCACAAACTGAATTGTGAATGCAAGGTAAATTTCAGTGAATTAGGAACTGCATGCAGCTGAAAAGACATGGATTTGGAATTAAACTGAAATGGGCACAGAACAGAAATCAATTAAACAAAATTCCACTTTATAAGATAATTTGACTTGATTTGCTAAATATTAAATGACAAACATATGAAATAAATACAAGCAAAATGTATTTTTTTCCATGTTATGCATCCTTATTTCTTAAATAACTTATTTATTTACAATATATATACCGGTATATATTTTTCCACTTTGCACATTACTTTGGATTGCTTTTCTGTATGATTTTGTACTGTTTTGGGAATAATTTGTGTGTGAACTCTGGGCTGCAGTATAAAGAATAGGATGTGAAATCCATATTAAACTGAAGATGGCTGAGAAATATGAAATTTACCAGCATCAGGGAAAGCACCAAGTTTCCTAAATCTGCCATTTCATACCGAGAAATCTGATCTTCTCCTGTACCAGAACAGGTTCCTCTAGTTAACTTGCATATCAATATCTAATAATATACTGTATATATATATATATATATATACAGTATTCTCAGTTAATTCATTGTTCAGTTAAAATTCTCATTTTGTATTTAATTTACATTTATTTTTCATACATCGATTGCATTAAATACACACAGTATAAGCCATGCAGTGAGGTTTTATTGTAATTGATGATGTTCATGCAAAGAAATTACACCTCAGTAATGTAACCATCAGTCATAAGTTCTTCCAGCCCTGACCCCCCCATGCTGGAGGCTTCCCCTCACCCCCCACAAAGTCATAGCCAGATATCCACTTTTCCTTTTTCAACAAAATCCTATTCATTGTAACAGATCGAATCATGAATACTTGAATTTCAGTAAGAACTTTTCTTTCTAAATGACCAGGTAAGGAAATTAGAAAAGAGATGCAACAGATACATGATAAAACAGTGCGACTTTTAGTGTAACATAACTGTGATGTGCTGTCACCACACTTAAGCTCTCAAAGTAGTTTGTGCAGTTAATAAAATGTCTGATTTATAAACAAATGTAATTATATTAGTGTAATAATCTGCAAAACAGCAGAATATCATGTAAAGTTTTATTGTGCTGTAAATGTATAATATTAGTGTTACTGTGTGATTTGCAGTACAGAGTTTTTGTACATGTGTCTGTACACTGCTGAGTAATAGCAGTCTATTGACTGTGAAAGTAAAAAAAAATCCTTTATCTCATGTTTCTTCATTAAAGCATTAAGGTCTGTGGCTCTTTGCTCACTCTGAAAAATGAGAGCAGCCTTTTCCATTTAAAGACGGACACACATTACAATTAATACTGAAATCCATATGTAGCCAGAGCTGATGCTACTTTCTGATTCTGTTTGACTGAGCTGTTCTCTCAGCTGCTTATACCAAAGTGAAGCAACATTCACAGAGTTAATATGGGATCAGGTTTGCAGATGTGACTGATTCTGAGAGTTTTGGTTTTAGGTTGAGCCTGAGTGGCTCTTGCTTAATTTTAAAGAACCCTCCGTTTTCCAAAATTATATAAAATTAAGGTTGATTTTGTGGGCATGTCTTTTTTTTTTGCATTTGCAGCAAGAGCTCTGTTGACAGTCTGAATACACACTAGGTGTTGGCTTGTGTAACAAGCCTTATGGAATTGCCAAAAGTTCTATTTTGCTGATTTAAAAAAAACATTAAACTTGCAGCTCATTTCATGACTAGACAGTTTCACTGTTGAGTTGATTGAAATAATATTTGTGTCTGTGTTCTGTCCAATGTTTTAAGTATTGTTGACACAAAAAATACATTTTTTTCTCAGCGGTGGGCTGAGGATTAACAAAAGTGGACTTAAAAAAATATATAACCTGGCAGTCACTCATTTGTATGACAATTTACATTGTCACCTACTGTTATTTGTGTAGCTTTTCATTTTCATTTGTTTTTAGAGGCTGATATTTCACTATGATAATTTGTGATAATCGATCTTTCTGATTGTGTGAGCAGTAAGGATTTCAGTGTATCCAGAAGAGGGCATACATGCATTGGTCTAGTAATTACTTATTCACACCCTGTCCAATATATAGCCTAATGTCCTACTGATCCTGCAGTATCCTGCAGAGTTTTGTCATCTATCTGTCTTTTTAAAAGCATATTGTAAGTAGTTATAATATTGAATGAATATTTTTTAAACATCATAATAATTTCCCCCATGGTTAAGGGTTCCTTACTTCCCCACATGTTTATAAAGAAGAAATGTAATTTTCTCATCATACACTGTTTACAATGGCAGTACATTTCCCCAGAGTCCAAGTTTATGCACAGGATCATAACAACATTTGGAGGAATTAACTAAGTACAGCACAGGGAGTTTTCAACTTACGCTCAGCCTCAGTCTCCTACACTAGAAGGGTCCAGACCGTGGAATGTTCTCTGTTCACTTTCACAAGGACTGGATTGAAACTGACAGCATCAGAAATGTGCAGCAAATGCAGTCAAATCACAGACACGGCAACTGCACTTTTTTTGCCAAGTAAATGCCATAGTCTTATTCAACCAAGCGAGATGACAGAGAAAGCCTTTTTAATCACTTTCAGACTTTATTTTTCCTTTTAAGATCGTCTTTCTAACAACATACAACATGTAGTAAACATAAAAAACAGGTCAAAATTGAACACCACCACTGGGTCCCTGAACAAGACCCTTAACCCCAAGTTGCTCCAGGGAGACTGTCCCCAGTGGTTAGGGAATGGAAGTTGTTTTGGACAAAAGCAGCCGCTAAACGCCGCAAATGTAAATATGTATTTCTCAACCAAGTATCTCAGAAACTACTTAACACAGTAAGTGGAACCACTTGACATTTCAAAAATAAAACCAGCGTTTTAGTTTCTTGTGCACATTCTGCTACTGCTTATTATAATTATTATTATTATTATTGTTACCTTTTTGCATAAAATCATACAAACAAAGTGGGAAAAAAGCCAGCTTTCCAAATATGTTTGTGGCGCAAACACTTAACTGGTCTCTCAGACAAGAGAGGTTTCCACACTCTTGTGCAGATCTTACAGCAGAAACCCATGTCAAATGAAACCACTGCAATAAATAGCAGATTTAGTGACCAATCTATATACCAAAAGAGAGTATACAGCATGTTTAAGATTTTATAGAACTACATAACAGCAGTTGCTTACAGGGAAGCCCCATGTGCTCTTGCACTTTGTCTAAGAAGCTGGAGTGAGAAGTACTTGAAAGATGTCTTGCTGAGACCTCCCACCCATCCTTTTACCCCCCAGTGACCTGAGAACTTTACAGCGCAGGAGGGAATACTTGTTTGTTTCATTTTTTTATTATTTCTGGATTGGGTAAAGGGTCATGACATCCCTCTTGGTACACACTTAATCTGTTTTCTGTGCTGCCAGCAAACTGCCTAGCGGCCATTTAGGAGAGAGTGATGATGGATTGAGATAACAGTGCTTTCTGAGTTTTAAGCATGTCTGACCTTTTGGAGATTGGATGTAGACTCCTCTGAACACATCAACCAGTGGCAGCTGATTGGTCAGCAGGTTAAGAGCCATCATCAGTCTTAAACTGGCAGTTCTCGTTTAATGGAGGAACATTTCAAGTGTAATTCTACATAGATAACAGATTTTCAAACACATTTCTGCATTCTTGTTCCTGAAGTGGTCTGTGCAATAGGTAATATGAAACTGGATAAGCTTGCTTGTTTCTCTATAAAGACTTTATACATCAGGCATAACTATCCACTTAATCCTAATCCAAATAAATGTTCCTATAAACCCATGACTGTACACATATCACCCACAACAGTAAAATCACTGACAGGTCAAATGAATCACATTGATTATCTTTATATAATGGCATCTGTCGAGGCATGGGATATATTAGGAAGAAAGTGAAGAGTCGGTTCTTGAAGTTTATGTAAGGTGATGGCCTGGGGCTGGACCGAAGACTACTCACATCCCTACCACTAGAGGGAGCCCCATGGCTGGCACCGCTGCTCCAGGTGGCAGGGGGACGTAGGGCACCTCTCACCTCATAATCAATTCTCATCAGGGGTACCTGCCATCTGCCTTATATAATAAGGGCTCACAAGGTTTGGTGTCCCCAAACCCTTCAACATAACTGATACTGGTATTCTGAGCTTCCTAGCTTTTCCTACTCCTCTGTGAGTTTGGGTGATCCACCATCCATCTTCTATAATCTGAGCTTTCTAGCTCTTGCTACTCCTCTGTGAGTTTCAGATAGGTGTACACACATTTCTTGATTCCTTCTTGGAACTTCTGTCTGAAGAAACCTTTTAGATCACCCAGTCCAGGTTCTGTCTCTTTTTGGGCTCACTGCCTGTGAGAGGCTTCAGGCTGACCCATGTATCCTGGCTTGGTGACTCAGCTCTGATTGCTGTGGATTTTTACCTCATAGCTGCAAACCAGCAAGAGCCCCTACTTATCCTTGTCTACTGCTGAAAGCACTTACAATGGACACACGAGCATCAAAACTGGACTGATGAGCAAAGGAAGAAGGTGGCCTGGTTTGATGAACCACATTTTCTTTTACATCATGTGGGTAGCCAGGTGCCTGGACACCACTTACCTGGGGAGAAGATGGCACGAGGATGTGAAGGTAGTGTGATATTCTGGGCAATGTTCTGCTGGTAAAACCTGAGCCCTGCCATTCACATTGATGTTCCTTTGGTGTTCCACCAAAATTAAAGGAACCTCTGTTAATGTCCTGATGCCAGACCACAAATTCAGAGGTCTTGTGGAGTCCATGCCTTGATGGGTTAAGAGTTGTTTTGGTGGCATGAGGGGACCTACACAATGCTACTCAAGTGGTTTTAATGTTAAGTTTGATCTTTGTAATATCTGTGTACTGTCAAGAGCTTATATTTCGAGAGTATATATTTTGATCTAAACTTGCCATGCTTTGTGTTTTGTTGAGCCCTGTCTTTACAGGCTCAAACTTGGACATCATTTGTTTTCTTTCAAAGGATGGAATGCATCCTGTCCTCCCAACACAAAATGATGTTAGCACAGATTTACTGTTGGTGGCCATTTCCCCTGTGTGATGTCTGCAAGATTACAGAACAAATACATGTGTACAAAAATATTACAAGTTGCTCCTGGGCAAATGAGTGGAGCTCTCTCTGTGTTTGGAATGGGTAGAGTGAGCTCATAGGTCAGATATTGAGTTCTGGGTTCTGTGTTGAATTAGGAGCTTTGCTTTGGACTGCTGTTTTCGAACCTCTGTCAGAAGGGAAATGCTGTGGGTGAGAGGTCAAAAGGGATCTTGTTTCAACAAGCTTGTGGAAGGTCTGTATATAAATACACGATAACATGGAAAAAATAAAAAAACACTGAAATAAAAAACATTGTTCTTTATTTCATGCTTTCTGGAACTCACAGTACTGTTTCTGTAGCTGATAATAAAACTATTGTTTCCATCTTTAAGAGGGCCAGAACCATACTTGTTATTTCGGATGTAGCCTCATCATTTATGTCCTCTTCAATATATATTAGGTGCACATATATATCTGTAATTTTCCGGCTGGTGATTAAAATGAACATGCTCATTGAAAGTAATTTAGTATAGATAAATCAGCTCTGCATGGTTAAGACTTCAGACTTTGAAGCTTGACATTTACTCCATCAGAGCAAAATATAATAATCAAATTTAATGACTACATTAATAAGGTCAGATGGCACTGGAAACCTGGATTTCAGAAACCATTTAGGCCTAATTCCTCTAGTCTTGAGAGAGGTTGAAGTAAATTGTGTTCTTTAGTTAAACCACATAGAAAAATGGTCACTGATATTATAAACAATGCAATTAGGCCATTATTCTTTCACTGTTCTTCAGGGTCCTAATATGCTCTGGGAAGAATTATAAACATTTTCTTTTTGTTGAAAACATGTGAGCTGCCCTCCATTTCTAGACAAATGCCAGATGCAGAGGATGCTACAGGCGAAAAAGGTATGCGCCTCTTTCAAATCGACAACACACCGGGGAATAATCAAAACAGGCCCAGTGTCAGATATTCCATTGCAGTGCACAGCCACGTCAAAAGGAAGTGCCTTGCCTAATAATTGTATGTGTGGGTTTGTGGATAATATTTCAGCTCTGCTCATTAGTTGTGGTTCTGTTTTGAATCAGACATGGATAGCCAACGTGGTGAAAGAGTGCAGACTTCAGCTGGTATGACAAAACAAAAGGAGACAAATTGCTGATGGCTAGAATTCTAGTTACGCATGTAACTGTGGTTTTATGAATTCCAAATGATTACCAGGGGTAGTATGAAGCACACTGGATACTCCTTGTGTGCTTCAGGATCGTTTGGGACCTTTTATCAATGAAGGCGTGCAGTGACATGATAAGGGATACCTTAAGATAATAATATATTGTAATATATACGTCCTGCTCACAGGGAAAACATCAACAGCTCACGCCGTCAACCGAAACTCATGATGAAACAGAATTTGCTTTCATTCCTACTCACTCTTTGAGCTTTGCAAAGGACAGTTGAAGACAAATATCAGCAATGTCACACAGAACAGAGTTCAAGGATGAAGTAGAGGAAGCATGTGGTACAACATGTGATGAGCGACCATGTTGACTTTGCAAAACTGAGAAAGTGTGAAATATGAGGATCAAGCAGCTGCTGTAAAGAAATTTGCCTTACTATGGAGGAGCACCTAGATTTCTAGGTCAAGAGCAAATATATAACTTTATATTCAGTTTGGTATCTGTTAGCAATTAATTCAACATATTGTCCCAAAGCACTGAGCAAGCACAACATTTTGAAGCGATCTTTCTCTTAGGCAAATTTGACACCACATTCAGATAATATGCATAGCTTCCTGTGTGTTTTAGCTGAAGGAATCGCCAGTAGGGGTTTTGTGTTAAATTCACTGTCTATGCCATGCACAATGGGTTGGTTGAAGAGTGGACTCTTGTACTAACGAGTCCTATTATGAGCTTCTGGGCGAAAGGAGGGGATATCTCTCTTAGTCTTGTGGAAGGCACCAGTAATTGAGAAAATATTTCACGCATATAATAAGCAGAAATAGAATTCTGATCAGGATGATAATTAAGGGTAGAGTCATTCCATCTCATCTGACCCCCCATCTGAATTTAGCCACCATACCCTCTGAAGCAAATCTTTATGTCACCAGTAAGTCTACCACTTGACTTCTCAGACAAGGTGAACGGGACAGGACAGTGAGAACAGATTGATGCAGAAGGGGGTCTTTCTTTTGATTTTATGCTTTGGTTACTTACCTAAAAACCCAGGCCACACCCAACTGAGCCCTGACACCAAACTGACCTCCTAATCTGACAGGGACCATCCAGATTTTAGATTTTGTCTCAGTGGGACAGTACATACTTATTACACCTGGTGAATAATTTTGAGCTCATACAGACATTACAGACATATTTGTTCCTGGGTTTACCACATAGAAATACTTGAGAGTGATGTTAATGCTGGGTTACTGCAGTGGAAACCACAGGTCTTCAGATCAGTTGATCTAAAGATCGCCTGGACAGTGTTTTATGGACAAATGTACATTTGCAGAAAAGTAAACACTGCATACAAATCTCATCTTGTTAAGCATAATGGTGAGAGTAAGGGGACGCTTTTCTGCTTCAGAGTCAGAATCACACAGCAACCAATTAATTTCAATTTGAAAATTGTACATCAGAATGGTAGTGTATGTGAAGAAGAAGCAGGGTTACGCAACATGACGATCCAAAATGCAGGAGAAAACAGCAGATTGGATCAAATGGAACAAATTGCTTATTTCAGAATGGCCAAGTCAAAGTCCTGACCCCAATTCCATTTAAAGGCTGTGGCAGGTCATTCAAACAAGGCATCTCAAAAATATAAACAAACTGAATGCATTTTGTACTGAGGAATGGGCTGAAACACATCCCAGACATTTGGTCGAGATTATTGCCACTGGTCATACAAAAGTTAGCATATGTTTACCCACAAAGGACCTTGATGGTTTTAAGATAGGGTGGGGTAAAATATTCAAAGACTGCAGCTCCAGACTGAAGATCTCAGTGCAACTGAGAAATAAGAGACAGATTCATGTATGCACCCTAAGTGTGAAGTGTTGTTAGCAGTGGAAGCCACCACATTATCTTTAGACCACAGTAGACCAGGTCTGCCATAGACAACCTTACTTGTCAGTTTCTAAGCATTCATCCATTATTTGAACTGCTCATCCTTAACAAAGGTCATGGAGGGACTGGAGCCTATCCCAGCACTCATAGGGAGAGGTCACCAGTCCATCACAGGACAGACACACAAACACACTTGGTAGGAGACCAGAGATCCCAGCAGAAGCCCATGCAGACACAGAGAGAACCCTTAGCCACGCTGGCTTGGAATCAAGTCTAGAAGGTGACAGCACTATCCACTGCACCACCATGTCATTCCAGTTTCTAAGCATTTAAAAAAACATGCACATGCATGGACCTAGACCTGTGGCACAAGGTTATAGAGGGCTTAACAGAAATATGGAAATGGTTAAAATGAGTTTTTGCATGAGTTAAAAAAGTCTCAACTCATTAATTCATACACTCCAAACCTCTATATGGTTTTATCTTCGTCACGCACCCTCCACCACTCCCAGTCTCCCTAATGAAGGGGTGACCCCTCAGTGCCACAGGACACTGTCATGCCACTGTCATGCATGGCTAGAGATTATTCTTGATTATAGGACTAAAAAGTCATGAGCTCACTGGAAAATTCCGTATTTGATTTTATATTGCTGCCGTCTAACTTGTGAAGGTGACCCTAGACAATAAAAAAAAAGTTTAGGGTGAAATGTCTGCTACTGACACAGTTCATGTTAGTAAAACCTTAACATTTAGTGGAGAGAGTAACACAAAAGGTTTTTGACTACACTAAAAAACCAAAGAATTGTAAATGGGCACCACCCCAAGTACTTCATTAAGTAAAGCGGTACAGAGGGGCCAGCTGACTTCACAGCCAGCTGTTGTCAGTTTGTAAGGTATAACATCACAGAAACTGCCAAATAATCTTGCGTTCAAAATGGTAGTTATGTGACAGTGTAAACATATTTGACTAATCTTGGCTAAGACATATGTGTGATACAGTTGTTTTCTAAGCAAAGGTAGTTTTCATAATCGTATTTTTTAAATTGCAGCTTCTTATGGCCTAGTTTTACTCCGAACAGCACGGGCTGGGCAGAATATTGAGTCTTGAAACAAAAGCAAGGTGTGCAATAGGCAAACAGCTTTGATCTAAGATCTTATCCTGTACACCGCTGCACAAAAAAATGACCACCGTTGTTTGCAGAAGCAGTCAATAGGAACAAAACACTTGCATTTGTAGAAAGCCAGGGGATTTGACTACAAAATGGAAAGGTTGTTTTTGAGTCTAAAATAACTGGACTCCTGGGCTGAGATGCTGGCGAAATGTTTGGGGACACTTCCTAAAAACAGTGATTACACAACTAGGTAAAGCACTGCAGTGTGATAATTAATAAATCTGCTTGGTCCCTAAGGGGATGCCTACCTAGCTAATGTATTAAACCCAATAAGTACTAAGTATCGCCTGCATTCCATGACTATAAGGCCTTCCTCATCATGCTACACTCTGCAAACAGGCCAAACAATCTGCCCACACATTCTGCATTCTCATGTATTCTACACCTCATTCGTGTAACGACAGATGACTGCCGGTTTAAACATCATCTGAACAAGCTGCAACTCATGGACACAGAAAATAAGGAAGATGGGAACAAACAATGACAAGAAAAAAAAAACAGTACTGAGAACGTGTTCTGCTAATGTGTTTTATTCTGTTTATTTTGCTCCACCTCCTCAAATCCTCCACTTATTTAGCTCTCTTTTCTCTGCAGCCACAGTTTTCGCACTACATAAATCACTGTATTATCTGTTGGCAGAAGCCAAGGTGGGGAGTAACAGAACTGTGCATGTCAAATGAACAGTGTTTATAAGAGACCACCACATCCACTGTGTAATGGAAGATAACTGTTTTTCAAAATGAGACTGAACAAAGTGTTCTCAGCTGAGGAAGGAAGATATATTGAGGTTTGCTTGTATTCCAATCTTTCTGCTCAGACATATAGGAAAGTGTAATAGTGTATATAGATTTTTTAATTTTGCATATTCCTCAATAAGGGATTTTTTTTACATTGCATATTCCTCAAATAAATAAGTGTACTGACATTGGAAATAAAAACAAAAATCAATATGTTTTTGATAATTTGCCACTTAGGGGGTTGTGGGTTATGTATAAGTTATGATAAATTGTTAAATCTATGTTTCAACTTTCTGAGGAATATGCAATATAAAAAAATTATAAACTATTACACATTCCACACATAAATTACACATAAATAATGTTAAATAATGTAATGTAACATGTTAAATGAATAATTTACTCATCAATCTGCTACTCTTATATTAGCAATTATATGTAATGCCTTTTGTACTAATATTCTGCAGATAAGTTTTGTGTTTGACGTGTTTCATTTACGAGTTTCATCTCATTTGCAAAAGGGCTTTAATGAAACACATTGGAGTCATTACTGAACATACATACAGAAAATCTAAATAATGTTATTTTCTGTGGTCTTTTTGGCTAAATCAACAACAGAATCAAAGAAAAAGTGAAACGAACACAGATAAACAAGCATCAAGGTCACTGGAGTTACAGCAAATCAACTTTCCTGGTGGTTCCCTGAGCACGATGTTGAAGGAATTCCACTCATTTAAAAACTCTTTCGGTCTTTCCCTATGAAAAGTACACTCATTTGTTTTTTTTCTGTCCTGGTATGTCAAATAAAACAAATCATAAAAGGCAAGAATGCAAGCTATCCTGTTGTGTTTAAAGCAATAATATAATAATTACCTTCTGATAAGAAAAATATGTGTGGAAAGAGTTTCTCGGAAACTCAGTGCTAATCTAAAGTGAAACACGAAAATGATTCCTCACCCGCAATCTTGATTTCCCGAGCTGCCAGAGCACTTGCTTAGAGAAACTGGCAGATGTAGGTCTGTCTATACCTTGGCCAAAACAAACAAGCTCTTTCCTCTTAAAAGACAGACAATGGACTGTCATGAAGTTCAGATCTCTCCACAGTGTGTCTGTGTGTTTGGTCTGTGGTATGAGAAACCGAAGGCTGTTCGTGAGAATAAGACTCCGAATAGCTGGCAGGGCATCCAATACTGAATTGAGGCTATTAGCTTTTAAAGATGACTAAAAATAACAGGCAACACACAGTCTTAAAATAAAGATTTATGATAAACAGCTGCTTTTATTACCTCAAAAACCCACCTATTAAAAAAGCACATTTATTAAGTCCTTATACCAGAGTCAGTAGCATATGAAGAGGCCTGTTTTGTTTTCCTTTCCCAAATGAGCTTGACTTGATTCTGTATCAAAGCCTTCAGTATAATCCTTGTCCAGAAGCCCGAAAGTAGCTTAAGTGTTTAAGAGAGTGGAGGGTTCTGACTCCAGAGTTTATCAGCTGCCCTTTAACTCAGATAGGAACAACAGAGCAGGCCATTTTTGCTCTTGGAGATGTTGTTATTGACACAGACCTCTGTTCCCTCTGCGCTATCTCGACTGCAGGCCATGACGTGAACCCATCACTCCAGAGGGCTCTGTTCAAGGAAGATCAAAAGAGGCCACACACCACACAATATTTTCAGGTGACAGCACCATTAGAGCTGCATACTCCTTTCTGTTCCCTCTATTTATTCAACAGGCAGACCATAGAGGCGTTTATTTACTCCTTCCTTCGTAACTTGCAATGATCCAACTGGCTGAAACTAGAAATCCTTACATTTTTTAAGGTTTCCATACAGTGAAATAGTTAAGATGTTAACGTAATCATCTTAGTAATAGTTTAGATGTTAACGCAGGCTTTGATGTGAAGTGCACCATTCTTGGGAAACTTTCTGAGTTAAAATTGTTCGCTGCAGTGGTGATAGAAACCAGACATCCAAAGTGTTTAACGCCAGTAAAAGCTACCCCATATTGTCACTGTTGCAACCTTGTTTCTTTTAAAGATGAAATTTTCAGGAGAAGAAAAAAAGAAAAAGCCTTAACGTTTTGTGTAAGAAAATGTGAAAATAGATGTTTTTCCAAGTCATTTGAGCTACTTCTACTAGTTCTTCCGTGACAAAATGTAAATGGATGGCAATGGAGTTGTGATAATTTTAATTAAAGTAATTAAAGACAGAAAGATGTTTAGTTTTGTATAGTTCTCAAACCCCTTTTTTCAGTCACTACTATTTTAACAAAAACTCTGGAGGCATGAAGTTCACAGATCTTTTGGGAGAAAAATCTACCCTGATTCATTTTGCCATAACTGTAATTTGAGGCATCAAATATGAGATATTTGAGCAAACTTTTCTCAGCATATGTCACTGTGGGCACAATCAGTATCCAAAATAAGTGCATGTATGCTCTTGTTTTTTCATTTTGTTTTCTCACCTTCAGCTGCCAACAGCTCCAAAACGTCTACTTAAAGAACGTGCTATGAAAGAATTTGGATCAGTATCTGGATCAGAAATTGGATCCGTATCTGAGCTGAAAGACAAAAAATAAGTTTGGGGTTTATTGAAGGCACAGAAAGAGTGGATTTGGACCCACCTTTAGGAGGAGGTAGTGTCAGATTAACTTTCATGTTCCTCCTATTCTCTGGTGGTCGAATTCATAGGAAAGTGTTAATGTGATTCCAGTGCACCGTGCTGGTAGCCAATGCTGTTGATGAGTTACGTTGGGAACACAATAAGGCTTATCACACCTTATTTCCACACACATGTTCCAAGTGCAAACGATGCATTTCTAAGCTACCGTTGCTCCTGCATATACTCAGGAGTTGTCATCTGCTGTGTGTTCAGCAGAAACAATTCTTATTATCTGACCTGAACTGACCTCAGTTAAAAAAAAAAGGCCAGTGAGGTCTTTTTTAATAGTTGTCCTGCACAATGCCTTCGAATGTGTTTACTTTGTGCTGTCATGGTCCTTTGAATCAAGATGCTACAGCTCTAGCTTCATTTTAATGACCTTAGCCAAGGTGGTCATAAAAAAGGAAGTCAGCCATCAGCCTCAATCCCTTTTACCATCTACACTCTTCTTTCAACTTCCATTCTACAACAGCCATGCATTTCTTCCTTGCAGCACACATACACAAAGTAAGACTATATATGGAGAAGACAGAATCCTTCTGTGTAGTGTGTCAGAAAAGAAGGAAATAACAACAAATACAGTGCAGATGAGCTATTTTTCTGGTCTGACGACGATGCTGAAAATTGTCAAATGTTCTGTAGTGTCCAAAACATTAAATTATCTTTGGCAGGACATGAGACTACATAAACAACTTCCTGATGTGCTTCTACTGAGCCCTGATGGATCCACAAACATGTAAAATGAATCCAAACATTTATATGACACACTTGATACATCTTCTTTTTTTTCATTGGCAAAGTCAATACACTAGAAATGCAAGATCTGAGGATCTGGGGGTCTGAGTGAAGCACAGTCAATACACCATTCCAAGGTCAGAAAATCACCAATTAAATAGAGAATAGCTATTTAATACGATGATGATAATGACAACAATGACAATTATTGATGATGACAATTATTATTATTATTATTAGTGTATCCAATTTAGTATTGAGTTTTTAATGCATATTTAGTCATTTACTATTTTGTAACAGGACTAACTCTTTAAACTCTCAGGGTTATTAAATCTTAATATTCTTAAGTGCAAGCAGGGATAATGCTAAATATAGGAATGAGGTTTTGAAGCTTGGACCTGCCAGTGACTCCTTAAAATGTTAATCTATTACTGTTTTTAGAAGGGCCCAATATAAACAAATACCAGAGGAAACAGACGATAAAGGCAAATGTACAAGATAAAATACATAAAATACAGTGTATATGGAAAAAATTTGATTTTTGTTAATAACACTGAGCTGAGGTACTGTTGATTGACAGTTCAAATATGTTGATTCCTAGGCAAAAATGAAAAAAAAGTACAAAGAAATGACGTACACTTACTTTTGCTCATATTATCTAATTATCTTATTCTTTTATCATAACTTTAAACGTGTTCCTTACAACAAATCCAAAGCTATTAAAAATGTTCAATTCAGAGGCAGCTGTGACATTCCCTGCCAACCACAATATTTCCTTAGATGCAAGCCCCAGGACCTGTAAATTAGAGCGAGGTCCCCCCATGCTTCCATGTGATGAATGACCCATGCCGAATAATGGTGTTTTCTAACCGGGCACGCATCTGCACCAGCATCAACACAGCCAAGCCTGTCTTGCCGTACTTCCCTCCATAAATTCAGCCCCTCTTTTGGTGTAACTGAGGTCATTCTGCCTCCGTCTGCTCAAGCGCTTTTTTGTGAAGCATGCAAAACGACACAAACCCAAGTTGCAGAAGACAAGAACTAAAAAAGCAGCAACATCTACATCAAGTTTCAGAGTCTCTTTTTTGCTTTCATGAGTCTGCTAACAATAATAAAACAATATGCAACTCTTTTGTCATATTTAGACAAGGAGAATTTGTCATGCTTAGCTTAGTGTTTCACAGGTCATACTCCCATGTGTGTTTTAGACAACATGGGTCTTATCTCACACAGCAGCCTCAGAAGATCACTTGGAACAGAGTGCTTAGTAACTCTAATATTCATTAGCCTTGTCTGTCTTTCACTTTGTCTAGGCTCAATATGGAGCCCATGCCAACAGTTGTACCACTAGAAATTGCCCCAATACGTTGTGGTCAAAAAACTGCTGTATGAAACATTTTTTTTGACTTCTTTGCTTTTTATCAAGTTTATCTACAAATCCCACAAAATTACAGAGGAACCATCTGACATCAACAATATCATCTGTCCACAATAAACAAACGCCTCCATGAAAATCCCTGCCATACCAAACATAGAGGGGTATTCAGAAAATAGCCCTGAAAAATGAGTTAGGCCTGAACTCATGTTCATCAAAAACATGTCTCTAGTCTCTGTGAATAGGAACAAAAGACTTTACATACCTAAACATACCTTTATAAACCAACAAACATGTAATACAGTTTTTTTTAACTGGAAATTTAGTCTTGCAGAACCATGGTTTAGTGTTTTATCCATTTACATTTACATCTACAGCATTTGTCAGAGGCTGTTATTTAGAAAAATGTTTATGAGTGCTTTTTAGTCCACAAGAAAACATGCTCACACTAGTAAACCTAGACTAAAAATGAAAGACTAAGACTAAAGAGTTTGAGGTAGTACTCCACCAAGCCCCTAGCAGATCACATACACACAAAGATGTTGTTTGTGAAGTTTTTGTTAATTAAGTTAGTTTGACATGAACATTTTTGTTAAGTGCTCAGTGAAGAGGTCGGTCTTCAGTCACTGTTTGAAGACAGCGAGGGTCTCAGTAGTTCTGATTGTCAGGGGACGTTTGCTTCACCACTTCGATGCCAAAGCTGAGAAACATCTTGGAAATACAGTTGATCAAGTCGAGCTGTGTTTGATGCTTTAAAAGGGCAAGCTGAGAACCGTAGTCTGATTTTGCAATATTATTACCAAAATCAATCCAAGAAATTCTAAACACGTACCTACTTATGTCTATATATTTACCTATCCATGTCTAAGGATTGCTTTCTTTCAAGTGAGATTAATGTGATATTCCATTGCGTATCTATCATTATCCTAAAAACATATTATTCAATTATCAGAGACAGGAACTTGAATGTTAGATGGATCTGTGTGTCTGAAAGCAGTTTTGGCAAAACTGAAGTGATGATAAAAAAAGAAGCCAAAAAAAGATCCAACTCAGGAGAAGGGACCGAGGTGCAGCCAACATTCGTACATAAAGACAAAGTTAATGCATCATTCATGGTACACTCTTTAAAATATCAAGGCCATTCCTTTTTGTTGACAAAAAGAAAAAGAACATGTTCTTTGCAGACAAGCCAAAGCAGTTGAAGTACTGAAAGTAGGGCTTTTCTGCCATTTGTTCATTTTGAATCATGTCTGAGAACGATCAATAAAACTGTTGAGGTAAGAGAGGAGCTTGTTTTCTTAACATAACTTTCTTCTTAGGACCTTTGTGGAACATTGTTTATGCCTGTGTAATGATTGTGTGGTCTCTGGAAAAGTGAATACTGGAGTGTGTGTGTGTGTGTGTGTGTGTGTGTGTGTGTGTGTGTGTGTGTGTGTGTGTGTGAGAGAGAGAGAAAGGGAGAGAGAGAAAGACATTATTTTCAGAAGGGCTAGGATTGAACTGAGGTCTTGGACTTAGGTTAAGGGAAGGGTTGGCAATTCAGCTGCATTTCATAGATATTTAGTTAAAAGTTAATTATGTACAAAGTGGGCATTTACAGTGGACTCTGATAATAAGGTGTGACTGCTTACAGCCAAAAAGCCATGGTCAAAATTGGTCCTGCTCCATCTTACCTCTCAGCACCTGGCCACGGGCCTCACCTTACCCTCTTAGAGCATCAAGCACAGCTTCGCTTGACCAAACTCTTCTCAAAGGTCTCAAAGACATGCATCAAGACTTTCTCAGCTTTGGCACTGAAGTGTTGAAACAAATTTCCACTGACCTTCAGAAATAATGAAACGCTCACTGTCTTCAAATGCCAACTGAAGACCCACCTCTTCACTGAGCACTTAGGATAACAAATACATCTTTATATTATAAAGTAACTAACAATAATTCACAACAAACTTAAAAAATCAATACATATCACCAATGTGTGGTCTGATGGAGTACTAACTCTATCTCTACTTCTACTTGACTCTTTATTAGCAGCTCCTAATTTTGAATCAAGGCTTATTAGTTTGAAGGACATGTTTTCTTGTGGACTACAGAGCACCCATTTCCATTGCTCTGGATAAGGATGGTTGCCAAGAGCTATAAAATATAAATGTAAACAATTAAGACAAAAAAACTAACAACAATAGCAAAAAATAGAACCATTAAAGTCAGGCATTACAGATATGACTAGCACCCCCCATAAGAGCAGAGGAAAGTCCATTACTGATCTGTCAGGAGCGGGATATGGCTAATCAATTAATTACTTTCTTAACCGGTTTTATTGTGTAATAGCAGGGGTTGAGCAAGCCCAATCTTTGCTGTCTGTAAATTGTAATATTACCATTATTAGTTATGTAATACTTGCAAAGGCCTTAAAATCTTTTTCTTACTAATGAAAAAAACAAATGTCACTGAATAAGCTTAAAAACTGAATCACATGAAATAAACTCTTCCGAGAGCTGGGTTGAGAACCTTACACACAACAGTTTGAGAAGTCGGAGAAGAACAAAATCTACCAAACAAAGTGGGATATTATTTGTAAGTAAATCATTTCACAACAGGATTTTTCTTACATCAGTTTGCCTTACTCTGTACACACTCATACACATAAAGGTCTGCAGCAAAACAGTCTGTATATCCCGTTTCTGCAATACCAGCTGTTTGCGTGTCTGTGAATTGGAATCTTACTAAACATGAGCCAAGTATGCAGTTTCAAAGCGAGCAGTTAGAGGTTTCATTCAGCACAGATCTATGCATTTTGGTATGCTCTTGAGTTCCCAGAGCAGCTTTTGCACTGTCACTGCACTGGTTTCCCACAAACCAGCTATATTCATTTGTAATCTTCATTAGCTACAATGATGAGCTTTCTGATAAAGTCACGTTAGTTTGAAAAATCCTTTTAAAATTAGCACATCATAATATTTTGTACATTTACATACACAGGCCTGGACAGTATGGCCATTAAATAATATTGTAGTATTTTTGGGCTATATTGTGATACACAATATATATCTCATACTTCTAAAGAAAACTCGATTTAACTCTTTGATGCATAAAATAACACTAATATAATGATTCTACTAGTCCCTGTATAATCCATCTCTACTGAAATATACTTGCTTTTACTGATTGGTGGTTTTCATTGAAACAATTTAAACACAAAAAGGGGAAAATCACAACCAAGTTAAATATAACAAAACAGAACTTATTTAGACCAGGTAATTGCGCACATCAGCTTTTAACGTCAAGTTAAAAAAGTAAGTGAGAATTTGAATTTCATTTGTGCAATATTTATATAGTTTGCCGTGATCCATAAAGTACTGTAAATCACGTAGCCCTTTATTCAGTTTGATTCATTTCAAATTTATAGTGCTTTTTACAAACGATGTTATCACAAAACAGCTTTACAGAATCCAGGTCTGAGCCCCTAGTGAGCAATCCAAGGGCAACAGAGGCAAGGAAGAACTTGCTAAAGCTGGAGGAAGAAACCTCAAGAGGAACTAAGAATCAAAAAGTAAACCCATCCTCCTCTGGTCTACGCGAAGAGTGAAAAAGAGAATCTCTATGGAGACTAACAATAGAAGGCCTCTGTACTTAATCACCGCTAAATATTTGGCAGTCTATGGCTAACAGAATAGGTATTTAGAGTAACTATCAGACGACTAAATATGTCACTCCTTTCTGGACCAGTTTTCAAAAAAGAGTACAGTGGAAGCCAAAACAATACAGAAGTGCCTGGGAAGTGTCTTGTATTTATAATATGGCAATTTTATAGCAAAAGTGAAAATCCTTAATGAGCCATAATGCAGATTATATTTTCTAAGTAATTATAATGCAAAGCATTTATAATGCAAAGTATTCATTTTCTTCCCTTTCCTTTCATTGTGAAATTTGACAACAGTGTTAAGTTTGGTTGGTGTTTTCATAAAAAAGTAATGAAAAAACAAAAACAGTACAAATGGAGATAGTTTTTAGAGCTGTGGGTGACTGGGCTTATTCACCTCCAATAGTCCTTTGTTGGCCTTATGCTCATTCAAGAGTTGTTTATGATCTAAACCTGGCTTCGTACAGCATATATTGTCGTGGTGATCTGGTAAAAAGTGATCCACCATTGTAAAACAGAAAATGTGAGGTTAGATCAAACTAGCTGGCCATGCAAGAAATCTTACCTTTAAGTCGGGACCCTGGCCTTCAAGAATGTGGTCTTAAAATTCAAACAAAGCTGCTACCAACACTTTAAAAGACTGTCCTTTTCTTCTTATGGGAATCAGACATAGTAATGTTAATGGAACACTTATGGGGAAAAAGCCTATTTAAAAGATAATTAAGGAATTTATTTTGTTTTGTGTTATTGTTAATTCTTCATTTTGTAATAATAGCCTGTGTTAAATGCACCATAAATCTGCGCCTTTGCTGTGTTGAGTTTACAACCACAAATGAGAAGCTACTGTTTCTGGTCTAATCTTCCCAACCAAGGACATCATTACCATATTTCAGTTCCTCTTAGCCAAGTAATAAAATGTTTAGTACTAGCAGAGTCCTGCTGGAACAATCAAGGATGAACTCAGTGTTTGGACTGAGAGTGACCTGCCAAGAGATGAACTCACACTTAGACTCCCAGTGGCGACTGAGTTACGTCTAGGTGAGTACATGCATGCGTGTGATATTGCAGGGAAAGGCAAGAAATATGTTACTTGATTGGTTTGAATTATTATTAAATGCGCTAATCTTCAATGAACAATGACAAAGTGCTTTAGTAACGATTCAAGTCTGTGCTGTGAAGCATTAAAGCATGGAAAGCATTAAAGCTCATAACTATTGGTTGTAATATATTGCAGATGAAAAGACTGGAAAGTAATAATTTAACTTTAGAAAAAAAGAAAGCGAAGAAACTGAGGATCTGTCTAGTTCAGCATCTGTATGCCTTAAGTTTCTTCCATCTATCTGCTGAAATAACCTTTCTAAAGTAGTGAACTGTTGTAGTGTAAACATGAAATACAAACCTCCTTAATAAACCCCCCATCATGTCAGAATATTGCTGATAATGCCGATAAGCCATGCATTAAGCCTGTACCTCCAGCTAACTTTATGCTGTCTTTTTCTGCCTAGCTCACACTTAACGTGTTGAAAGGTATATTTATTGAAGCAAGACTGCGAGAGTTGTTTCACATGGTTTCAATTCATCAGCCAGATTTTACATCTGTTCCTGGTTCAGACAGACAATGAAAAAAGCTTTACTTACAAAAAAATGTTTATTTTGTATTAACTTTTCAACAGCGTCTCCAATCCTAATATGTTATAATGCATGTCCATTAGCCGGGTACATTGTGTAAGTCTGTTTGTAGCATCTTAAAAGAAGATTATATTTTATGAGTTCATGGGTAACAGACTTTATGTGAGCCCACATCTTCTGATCTAAAATAACATTTGTTCAGTGGTAGTTAACATTAACAAGCTTGGTTTAATATCTTTTAGCAGCATCCGTCTTGGGACTTTTTTTGGTATACTTGATCCTATTTTTCTGTTTTTACCTGACGCATGCAGTATCTGCATTTCTGTACGAGGTTTTCAATGTGCAATTCTATGATGTTCTGTGAAATAAAATGTGTTAATTGGTGGCAATGCTGTGGAGTAAAACCTGCATACACAGGAAAAGTTCAACACTGGAAAGTGTGGTTTTCAGCTGGGAGGCGTAACAACAGAAAAGCACCACTTCTGGTCAATGACCAGGTTTTGGTTTATGTGTATAAAAACAGTTATTTGGTATTTAGGCCACTTTCATTTACAATTTGGATGAAAAACTCTGCCGTGTCACTCCAGCATGCTGAATCAGCTTGATAGAAGATAGCTTGCCTTGATCACAACATGTGGAGCACATTATGTTGGACATTCTAAATGTAACTTTTCTGTTGTTTTTGCTCTGATGGTTTCACGTGTCGTTACCGTTGGCTGTGACAGACTGTTTTTCTCACAGCAAGTTAGCCTTTTGAGTTCTTTCTCCATTCAGTTTAAGCAGTAAGACTACCTAAAAACATTATTTCTTTAATTCACATTTTGCTCCTGTCTGGTTTGGTTTTCATGCTCTTTTTAGTGAAAAGTACACAAATATAAAAAAAACAGAATTGTACCTCCTTATAATTGGAACCTAATTTTAATTTGTTTCTGAATGTTACATTAATATTATGTTGTACTATAGTATTACATTGAAATGTTATATTGTAATTTCTGCATGTGATTGACATGATGAGGATTGTCTTACAAACTTCTTTAAGGATTGACGGTTTGGGGGGCAACCCTGGTGGCCAGTAAATCACTGGGACTGCACTCTCAGTTAAATGGCTTTTATTTACTACCACAAAGGGAGATTTGACTAACAATAATGGAAGCCCTTCTGTTGCTTTTTAAAAAAGTTTTTTTAAATAGGTTCTTTTTGGAATGTCAAATCAAAACCTTGCCTCATTTGAAAATACCAGCAACTAGCTACAAAAACATATCTTAACTTATATAATAAATTGGGATAATTTTTGCCTTAGTGTACATGGTTTTGCTCCAGCAGCAACAATGTCTCCATCAGAAGAATTATGCAAAGGACCATCTAAATAATCAAATTGGTTGTGTATATATCTTGAGCTTTTACTTAAAGTAATTTTGAATATTATTTAAAGGAACATGACTTTAACACCTCTTACAAAAACCATGATCACTCTTCATTTCTTAACTCTGTTGCTTAACCATATTTTTGGTAATTGTAAGCTTTGGTATGAAGCTTACAATTAAAATGAAGCTTACAATTTATTCAAATAAAAACTTGATTTGAATTCATGAAAATACATGAATACTTTGGGTCTTGACTGCCATTTTCATCTGTGTGAGGTGAGAAGTTCCTGGTGAAATATCAGTACTTAACCGGCATTGTGTCATATGTGTTCCAGTTGAATTCATTCACTTTGTTTTATCTACTTTCCTAATTTATTTTTGCCTGCCATGGGGGATAATCTATACACTGTTTTACGCAATCAAGACTGGAATCAAACACATGGGGATTTATAGCTCTTGCCCAAGCCATTTCACACTCTTAGAACACACCGGTACAAAGACTGGGGAGAAACAACTTTTGTAAATACATTACTTTTCCTTGCTAGACCTCCAGTGAGTGGTATTCTTCTCTGACACCCTTCACATAAAACTCTACAAATCAAAATATGTGTAGTTGGCATTCTGGAAGTTTATTTAAGAAAGCTCTCTTTACTGTTATAAACAAGCTTCGAGAGGTCAGATAACTCAAAATGCTTCTCATGACATTCTCTAATACATCTTACGTCTTCATCAGGGGATGTGATATGTGAATATGGTTAATTATAATTATGGTTCATAACAATCAAAAAAATATTTTCCCATTTAATAATTTTAACAATGTCACATACTAAATAAAAGTTGTTATCCATATTTCAGAACAAAACAACAGCATCTCTGGCACTGAATTTTCTCTGACTTTGAATACTGATTTATAAACTGATTTATATATTTATACTTTTACAACAGGCATAGACGTGATTGTCCAGACTCCTAATAAGCAAGCCGAAGGTGAGAACCTGAGACAATAGACTTATGACATAACTGAGATTAAACAGAGGCACTTGGATCAAGCAGAGGGAAGATCCCTATGGTTTTGGGAGTCCTATGCGTTTTGGTTTATGCAATGATGCTAAAATGTCGTTACTAGGTGTACAGGTCAAGCTGCATGCATTTGAGGGTGGTGCTGCAGTGTAATTATCAATGTCTTTTTAATGATTTGTTGATATGTAGTAAAGTGCACAGCTGTCTTAAAAGATCGGCATTCATCCCATGAAATTTTGAAGCACATTCATGGCTTCCAAATGCAACAGTTCAAAATGAAGACATACGGTATTCTGCTTAGTAACCATCTGGGAGATGCCTGCTACCAATCAAAACCTGAAAGCATTCTTCTTTTTTAGGCATGTAGAAAGGCTCTTGTTATATTGACAAAAAGTTAAATACAAAGCCAAGTAAAGCCATGTCAAACATCGTATTCACCATCAAGCCTCACCCAAACATCTCGCTGATTTTGCAGGTGTTAAATATTTCACATGTTAGTTACCAAATATAATTCTGCTAATTCTTCAGCATTTGTATTCAGTCACCATTTCTGAAACAAGTACAGCTATATGTAATAACTTTTGGCACTCACTTTAGCATATAGTATGATCTGTCACTTCAAGGTATCACAAAAATGTAAGTGTACTCCCTTGAAACTTTTTTCTTGAAGGTTAAAATATGATATCTCTGTCTGCATTATCCACAAATAGTGGTCCACATGGGGCAAAATGATCCCAAGTCCCACTAAAAATATAGTAATTATTATACTATTTTTAAATTATATATCCATACATTTCATACCAGATATCACAGAGCTTTACAAATGGAAACAATTGTATGAACTGAAATTAAAACTAATAAGTTTAGCTATCATTATTAAATTAAAATGCTGTCCTGGCTGTTGAAGCTGCTGTAGGTAGCAGGCGGGCATTAGGACCCAGGCGAAGCTACACATTGCTGCTTGTTAGCGAGTAGCAACCGGAGCCTGTTTAGTAATATTTCTCTGGTAGCGATCGTTTGTACTCAGTTCAACAGAACAATATTATGAGTAGGTGTCAATAACTGTTCATTACTTAACTTTACATGTTTCCTTAAGTGGAAGGAAATTAACCTCAAGTTAACCAACTTTAAATTAATATTTAAATATGCAAAACAGCTCTAGCAAAATCAAAATTAATAATCAACCTTAACTTCTTTTTAAAACAATGCTCTCATATATATA
>JBBJLR010000007.1:14690341-14704653 GCA_037577145.1 Brachypetersius gabonensis
GAGAGAGAGAGAGAGGGAGAGGGAGAGAGAGAGAGAGAGAGAGAGAGAGAGAGAGAGAGAGAGAGAGAGGTGTTTAAAAAGTTGATTGGGCCAGTCCAGGGTCATCTGGGCCACTGATCTATAAGTCTTATGGGCCAGTCAGACCAATATATCAACAAATAAATAAATAGCCCAAATAGCACGTCGGCCCACCGGGAAAATGCCTGATATGCCACATGGTCAGTCTGACCCTGGACATTGCGCTTCTAGACCACTCAAGAGCACTAGTATGTTGTTCAGTGCCCCATCCAGTCACCTGCATGTAACACAATGCTTTCGTTCATCCTGAGTACAGGCCTTTCATTTTTCCTGTGATATAAAAAAATCACAGCAGACCCCTTTGGAGTAGGCACAAAGGTTTTAAATATTTTGGTAATTCTGAATGATGTTTTTATAGAATACTTATTCCCTTGTCTCTGTTCCCTGTATCACATCAGTGTAGTCTTTCAATAAAAGGCAAATGGCACAAAGCAGCACTCCTTTAGTAGTGCATTCCAAGCTATCACTGATATATAGTAGCTGGGGAATACCAAGAAAACAGGCTGCTTTCTTTCATGTTGGGCCAGAACCCAGCCTGTAAGCTTTACAGCCATACCAGTGCTCCTGAGTGAATGGAGAAAGTGAATGGGTGGAAATCCTAGAATAGTATTTCCCCAAATAGGCAGTGTTGCTAGGGCAGTCTCCACGCACCTTATTATTTACCATATTACTTTCTTTTTTAACTAATACAGTGCACTGATGAGACAAGCACACAATCATGCATCGTCATTTATATTGTCTCCCAGTAAAAGGTGGAACATTGCTTTTCGGATCTGATTGCATTCAGACATAGGCATGTGAGCATTAGTGTGGTCAGGTACTGGTAATGGATGATGGATTCTGGATCACAAACACCACCCCCAATTGGATGCTGGTGGGCTTTATCCCTCTCAGGCTGATGCATGTCACTGGGTGACTCTCATGTGATGCTGCTTCAATTGCCAGTGCTTTGCTACACAGTTTATATAAGCTGTTTTTCAACTGTATCAGCAGCTGATGCATCTTAATCAACTGAAGACACAAATTAGAAGGGATATCTGCATCTGCATATCTGACCTTTACCTTAGATTCTTTGTTTGAAGATTTTTGTTAAATTCATTTCATTGGTGATAATCTAGATGATGGATATTCAACATATATATATATACATATAAATGCTGGGCAACAATTACATTTTTTATTGTGATTAATCGCATAATTTTAAGTGCTTTTATTTTAAAAGTACTGCAAAATGAACAAAAGCAAAACAGCAATTTTTTAGCTTTAAAACAACTAGGGAGGTTTTTAACAGCAGTGTTCCCTTTAACACCATTGTAGGTAGAATGTTTCTTCTAAATCTCAACTTAAACATAAAACTAATCAAATCAAATATAATGCTAACGCTATTTGCTTCTGCCAGGGCATTCACATTTTATCCAGTTTGTTATAGAAAAACAAGTTACACTCAAAGTCCAGAGGATGGGGGCGGAACCATTGTGTCAGCTGTTAAGGTCAATCAACTCATATGAAAGTCTATGTATCTGAATGCAGTGTCTTTAAAGTCTCTGTTGGTGTAATGGACAGGCATCCCATTTTGTCCATGCAGCGCTTTTTTGCAGGGGGTCTGGGGTCCCATTACTTTTGTCCAAACCCATGAGCACAAAATGCAACAAACTTTCAAAGGATTTTAAAATAACATGTATTAATGCACAATTGTCAGCGTTAAGTAAATAATGCGATGATAACGCGTTAATGCGTCTATATATTTTTTTATTATGGAACTTTTGGGTCCTCCTCCAACAAAGATACTTCTCCTAACAGATCAAGTCAACACTTAAGCCTTTAATCATAATGTGGTGTTTGGAGGAAGCAAGAAAAAATTAACATGTCTGTTTATTTACTAACCTAAAGACAGACAATATGTATTTGCTCATTCAAGAGTAACACCAACTGACCATGTGAGAGCTGTGGGATTAAATCAACTGTTTTTAATCTGGGATTAGAATTTTAGCCTGTAAAGTAGCATATGTATTTAAACAGATCAGAATAGCAAGCAATCTTTGTTATTGAAGATTTCAGGTGACAGCTTAGACTGTATTTGTTACAGCAGAGTCAGTACTTTACTAGACGTATTTACATCACAAATGTTGCTATGTTATAGTCTCAGCAAGAAATCAATGATATTAATAAAACAAGAATATTCCAAAAGCATCTATTGCTTCTCAAGGTCTGCCTTTTATGGCTAAAATGTGGCAGAAACTTTCACAGTTAAGATACTGATTAACTCTTATGCAAATATTGAAGATCCATGCATTTGTTGTGAAGTAAATTTCAACATTAAATTAAAAATGGACTAAAAGAAAACCTTTCAGATAACGTTTGTCTTCAGATTACTTTGCAGGCTCAGCTGTGTTTCATATGTGACGAAATCAATTGGAAGTCAATAGATTTTAGCTTTAGTTTTTATATTCTTTAAATATATAAAGAATGACTTGTTTTCATCTTCATTTTCAGCTATGAGGTACAGGCTTGAGAATGAGGAGGATTACATTTCATTACAGCTCCAGTTGACTGAATTAAGCATTTAATTGAATGCTGCCGTACATTATCCAAAGTTATTTTTAAAACATTTAGGCATAATCTACACCATCTAACTATTCCTTCATCCCAGGCTCTTTCTTCTCTTACTAAAGGTGGGGGTCGTGGTCACTGTAGGAGAATGCTGTATACCGTATTACTGTGCATCCTTAAACCAATAGATGTTCTATAGAAAGTGTGTGACAACTTGTGTTATTTTCTAAACTATTGCATCAGTATATTCTTGGAGGGAAATGCTCGAAGGCCCTATATTGTTGGAAACCAATTTTCTCTTGCTTTTTTAGTGGATGTAGTACATCTACACAGTTACATTTTCAAAATGTGCCACTTTCACAGTTCACACAAACTGTACAGGGAAGCGAAGAGTCAAACAGTATTGAGTGAAGTATTTTTGTGACATCAGCAAAAAACCAATATCATCACATAAATAATCTTCTTAGTCTGCAGCAATCTCGCCATACTTATTGCCTTAGGTGCAGTATAGGGCAGCAAATCAGACCAAAGCTCATTTGTCAGTCAAAAACAGCTTCTTAAATACTCATTCGTTAAGATAGATAAGAAAATTGCCATGTAAAATTTGGTACATTAAACTAGATCATCTTTATAAAGGATTTCAGGAACAATAATAAAATGTGAGACAATGTAGAATATAACCCCTTCTGAAAATGCAGGATATGCTTATACAGTGCAATGGTCAACAGAGGAATATTTTTCTCTAAATCTAACAGGTTAAGAGTGACCTGTTTTTGCTTCTTTCTTATTTACACACTAAAATAATCTAAATTAGCTTCTCAGTAACAATGTAAACCTAAAGGCCTGTATAAATTATTATTATTATTATTATTATTATTATTATTATTATTATTATTATTGTTATTATTATTGTTATTGTTATTATTATTATTTACCTTGTATAGCTTAATTTTCACACATTTACACATGCCAAAACATACACAGTAATGTGCACCACCTTGAAAGAAGGATGATGCTTTCGGAGCCATATGGCAAAAAAGTTCCAAAAGTAGACATGATCACAGAGATTTTTGAACACTTATTGCTCCCGGTGGAATTTCTAGAAATGTTTAAGCCATTAAGCGAGCAAAAGGGATTATGGTCTATTTCATCACATCCTTAGACCTTTTCATTTTTGGCTTTTTTGGCCTAACTTTTAATATTATGTTCTTTTCTGTGTGATGGATTTGAAGAACATCCACATATATAATTCTGACATTCACATCCCGCTGCTCTGAGATGGCTGATGTTGGAGTCATAAACCTATCATTTATATCATTAATCCCCAGATCTCTCGTTAAGTTAGCCACGCAAACGTCTACCCTGGAGGTATTACAACAACCTTAACTACCATTGGCTAATAGATGCTGACAAAAATTATTACCTTAATAAAGTCTATGTTTTAATATTTGCATGCATAAGCACCTTATATCTGACACTGAAAACACTGTCTGACTCTGTTTAAAGTTCCCTCGAGCTTTTTCTTGGCAGGCAGAGAGATGGGTGGCACTCTCATGTGGAAAGGGACTAGAATGGCCACGTTTGAATAAAACAGATTATTTAACTTCCTATCCCAACTATTCTAATAATCTTTTTTTTTAAGATTCATGTCATTGCATTAGCCCCTCCCTACATGTTATGTTCTGCAAGGTGAAGTAGAATGCCAGCTCTGCTGAGACCTGTATGCAATTACCAAATTTAGATTTTGCACTTTAAATTGTAATTGTTGTGCAGCTAGTAAATTCAGTGTCCAAGAACACAGTTTATGGCTGCTTACCCTTCAAATTCAATTACGGTCACGGTGTGAGGTGGAAAAGTCATTTGATTTGGGGTGGAAAGTGTGAAGAATCCTGCTGACACTTAGGACATAGGTTAAAAGGATCATTTCAGTTCATGGTGGAAAAATATCGTAGATTTTAGTTTGATTACAACTGTGTTCAACCTTGTTACTGTGAGGCCTTTTGAATCTAAGACTAAACAAAGGATCCTCCATTGTAAGCAGGGAAAACACTAAAATGTACAGGACAGGGGAGTTCCAGAATTAGGGCTAGGAAGCACTGAGCTAGGGTAAATACAAGGATTTAACATCACCAACATTGAGAGAAATATTGTTAAATGTTGCCAGACTAAATGCTTTTATTGTATGATTTGTCAAATGCTTAAATAGTGCCTAAGAAAGTCATAATGCTACAGAGATCCCAAAACACTGCACTTTTTTAGCTTCCTCACCAGTGTTCTGGGATTTATTGTATGCTTAGAAAAGTACATCATTTTGTCTTTTGCCTTTAATTACATCAATATAGTGAAGCATCTTCCATACATTGCTTGCCAATTCATTACTCTCTACGGTCCAATTCCAAGCACCAAATTGTGATGGCTAGACGAGTGCATCAAATCATCTCCAAAAGGCAGGTCTTGCAGGGTTTTCCCAGTATGCAGTGTGATCCAAAGAAAGAAAATGTGTGAACCAGCGACAGACTCATAGGCACCAAAGACTCATTAATGTACTTTGGGAGTGAAGGATAGCCTGTCTCACAGAAAAAGTTACTGTAGCGTAAACTGCTGAAAAGTCATGCTGGCTATGATAAGAAAGTGACAGTGTTTGCTTGCTGTTTGCTATGATTAGGGTTGTGTGTGGATGCAAATTGATCAGAGAACTCATGCTATCCCTTGTCCACTGCAATGACCACGTGAGCACCAATAATTTACGATGTTACAAAAGAAGAATGTGGTCTGGACTGATGAATCATGATTTATTGGATGGCTGGGTGAGTGTGTGTTGCTTACCTGGGGAAGAGATGTCACTAGGATGGACTAGGGGAAACAAGCTGTCTGAGGCAGAGTGACGCTCTGAGCAATGTTCTGCAGGGAAACTTTGGGTTCTGGTATTCATATGGATGTTACTTTCTGACACGTGCTGTGTCCCTAAACATTGTTGCAGATCAAGTACTCCCCTTTCTGGCAAAAGACCGACAGTGTGTTCTTTCAGAAGGCCAATTCTCCAAAAATATATTTTTTGAAAACCATTACATAATCTTTAATTTGTTTACTTTGCCTCCCAATCCCCCAGATATCAGTCCAATTAGACAAGCTAGTCCCATCCATGCTCTGCAACTTATAGGGTTTTATAACATTTGCTGCTAGCATCTGGGTGTTTGATATTACAGAGCACCTTCAGAGGACTTGTGACCTCCATGCCTCGATGGGTCAAACTTATTTTGCCAGTGAAAGGAGACCTACACAATGTTAGCCTAACTGGTGTATTTGTAATGTCTTTTGCTTTGTGAATTGAGCATTGAGCATGGTGCCTTCTCTTTCTCTCCAATAAAAGCTTGCTTTTATGCAGAGAAACAGAATAAACAGAATAATATGTCTCCTAAATGACACTACGGGCCTGGGAGACTGTTCTTTAAAGTCTTGTGTTGAGAAAGTCCGATAAAAAGCGCTGGCAAATGCAGAGCCTTTATCTTGGGCCCTCACTCAGACAATAAGTCCCTGAGAACCCAATGCCCCTGGGAAAGCCTGAGAGGTAATGCTCTGATTCAGCTTCTTGCATCCACTGTGAGTTTCATCAACATGTTAAGTCATGCTGTAAAACAGTTATTACACTCCTTTGTATAAGAAAATCTACTGCTGTTCCCTCCTCCCCACAATATATGTATGGGATAATGAGAATCCCCCTCTTCAAACAGTGCTGGATTTAAAACCTGGGGGGTGGATTATTGCAATAAAGGTTTATTAATTTCCTCCAAAGCTGAAAGGGCACAGTATGGGCTGAAAGAAAGAAAGAAAAACCTCTCCCTTCATGAACTGGCTGCAGGAGTCATTTTTTATGTGTTCCAGAACTACTCTGAAAAGATTAATCCTTCAGATCAAAACCTCTGAACCTTAGCTTTGCTGTGGCTAAGCGATAGAGAGTCTTTTTAAAAATGTATTAATCTTTAAGACTTAAGCAATAAAGTATTCAAAGTAAAACTAAAAGCCAGAGTATTGCTCTTAACTATTAACAGAAAAATGACCCTAACCTGTGTAGAATGTGTGTTTGTAGATCTGCTGTTGTTGTTAGCAACATATAAAAATGTAAAATGTGAAACTGGTTTACAGCTTTGTTAAACCAGAAATGAGATTCAGGTGCTGGAAGTGGGTTATTACTGGGATGGACTGCAAAGTAATCAAAAAGGTCTAATGTTGATCAGTTGTGTGGTGAGTATTCACAGGCCTACTAACTTTTAAAAAGCTTCCAAAGGTCACAGATTTCTTCAGGTCAGCAATCTTGTAATGACTTCTTCCATCTTTCAGTGGCTTCCAATGACTAGATCCCAGTCCTTCTGAGAGGTCCATTTATTAGGCGGCCCCTAACCAAATTTGTCAGACCACGGGCTCTACAATACAATATTCTAACCTTTCATAGCATTCCTGCTGACAGAAATATACAGTGAGGAACATAAATATTTGAACACCCTGTGATTTTGCAAGTTCTCCAGCTTAGAAATCATGGAGGGTTCTGAAATTCACATTGTAGGTGCATTAATTGTAGGTGAGAGACAGAATGTAAAAAAATCAGGAAACCACGTTGTATGGTTTGTAAATAATTTATTTGTATTGCACTGCTGCACATAAGTATTTGAACACCTGAGAAAATCAGTGTTAATATTTGGTACAGAAGCCTTTGTTTGCTTTTACAGAGGTCAAACGTTTCCCGAAGTTCTTGACCAGGTTTGCACACACTGTAACAGGGATTTTGGCCCATTCCTCCACACAGATCTCCTCTAGATCGATCAGGTTCCAGGGCTGGTGCTGAGCAACACTGAGTTTCAGCTCCTCCAAATATTTTCGATTGGATTTAGGCCTGGAGACTTCGATTGGATTTAGGCCTACTCCACTCCAGAACCTTTATATGCTTGTTGCTTAAAATCTTACAATACATGGCCCCATTCATCCTCTCCTAAATACAGTGCAGTCGTCCTGTCCCCTTCGCAGAAAAGCACCCCCAAAGCATGATGTTTCCACCCCATGCTTCACAGTGGGGTTGGTGTTCTTTGAATGCAACTCCTCCTTCTTTTTCCTCCAAACTCAGCGAGTGAAGTTGAGACCAAAAATTCTATTTTGGTCTCATCTGACCACATGACTTTCTCCCATGCCTCCTCTGGATCATCCAGATGGTCACTGTCAATCTTCAGATGGGCCTGGACATGTGATGACTTGAGCAGAGGAACCTTCCATGCAATGCATGATTTGAAACCAACAGTTTCTACTAACAGTGACCCTTTAAACTATGGTCCCAGCTCTCTTCATGTCATTGACCAGCTCCTCCCGTGTAGTTCTGGGCTGATTCCTCACCTTTCTTATACCCCAGTGATTTCTTATACCCCAGTGATACCCCACGAGGTGAGATCTTGCATGGAGCCCCAGGCCGAGAGAGACTGACAGTCGTCTTCCAGTTTCTAACAGTTGCTCCAACAGTTGATCTATTTTCACCAAGCTGCTTAGCAATTGCCCTGTAGCCCTTTCCAGTCTTGTGGAGGTCCACAGCTTTGTCTCTGGTGTCTTTGGACAGCTCTTTGGTCTTGCCCATGGTAGTAGGTGGAGTCTGACTGTGGGGTGGACTTAAATGCAGAGTCTTTGAGAGCCAGAATTCTTGCTGATTGCCAGGTGTTCAAATATGTATGTGCAGCAGTGCAATACAAATAAACTCTTTACAAACCACACAATGTGATTTCCTGAATTTTTTTTTACATTCTATCTCTCACAGTGAATTTCAGACCCCTCCATGATTTCTAAGTGGGAGAACTTGAAAAATCACAGGGTGTTCAAATACTTATGTTCCTCACTGTAGCCTTATTAGCTTACAAATCAGTTTTATTACTGACAAACCTTTTAGTAATTTCCTAAATTTTAAAGTTACATTTTTAAACTATCATTAAATATCATATTTTATATTATGTCAAACATCTAAAGCAGATTGTATGTTTTTATAAATAAACAAAACATTTCTGAGGAATCATATCTAGGATTATATTCATCATCTTAACCAGTTCCTTCCTGCGTGAAACATTGAATATTTTGGCAGTTGTTATAACACATAGAGAAGTCCTGGAGAGTCAGGGAGTGTTTTTTTTTTTTGCTTTATTTTGTCTTTCGCAAGCATAACCTAAATAATAAAAAAGAAATCTTCCAAATATCATAAAAAATTAAGACAAAGAAATATTAATTTGACTTCTAATTATATTTAGATACATTGAATAGTTTCAACTATTTTGGGGCTTCCATCACTCTGTTGGAGGGTTTTATTTAATTTAAAAAAGCCCTTAAGCTTGGTGTTCCCTTCTTTTCCTCTTTTTGATAGTAGCCATCCATTTAAAAGCATTTATTATTATAGTAAATGGATATCAATATTGTTATTCTTCTAATAAATTAGACCAATTTATTATTGATCACATATTACTCTAAATAAGCAAGACAGGCTTAATCCTTGTCTGAGAAACTGACCTGAAATTGCAAGTGTCCACAAGAGGGCCTTTAGAAATACATTAAACAATTTCACCCTTATCAACTAGCACTGTTACTATGAACAGTATTATTAGTTGTGAGAATTGAATATTTTTTCTTTTTAACATCAAAATGAAGATGCATGAGTTTTTAAAAAACATTTTCAAATAATGTCAAAAGACCTAAACCTGTCGACCTGTGCATCACTACCATATAGCAAAAAATGCATAGAACGTCACATTGGAAAATGCATCAGTTACTTGTGGCAACATATATTATTACAAAAACTGAAATATGTATATCATAGCAAATCATTAACTGAATGATTTGAAGCAATGTTATTGACTCTTTAATGCATTTTGAGAAATCTTTAATACTTCTTTTGGCATTGCCATGTCATCACATTTAATTTAATGCAGAAATGCTCTCTTTATTAGTAGCCTGAGCAACTGCTACTCTATGGCAAGCTAATGGTGGTGTACTTTCCCAAACAGGAGTTAACATTTCTTACACTAGATTGATATACACACACACAACTGAAGCGTTTGAACCCCGTGACAAAGTATTTTTTCTTTGTCATGTGCACATTAAAGTTGACATAGCGCCCCCTGTGGAGGATCTTCAATCTGCCAAACAAGTATCTGCCAAACATTCCCTCTTTGTCATTTAAATACATTGAAACTAAAGTTAAACTGTTCAGTAAGGACTTTTATAAATTTTTTTACAGTATTGTTATTTTTTACATTTCTGCTTATTTTTCAATTTTTCAGACAATATTTCTTTTAGATTTGCTCTGCAAATCTTCTCTTTCTGATAATTATAAGGGCAAACAGGTTTTGAGGGCATATGGGGCTTCTTTTTATCCTTGTTTTCCAAAACTTCTTCCTAATTAACAAAGGCAAAAAGAGACTCTTATAGAACAGTACTTGCAAAAAGCATCAGTGCATCACATAATTGTTACAGGTGTTTGGCTAGAAATACTTATTCTAGGTCAGGGCTAAATGTAAAGCACGATTGGTTGTACTTTCATAAATTATCCATATTTATGAAGCAGTGGGAGAAATGCAGTAGATGGGGAACAAAACTGCATTAACCCTGGGCCTGTGGAAGTTTTACAATTCAACAACATTATAATAGTAATAGAATCATATACCATGTTGTTTTCAGTTCAGTGTTTGGAGCACAATCATGAAGAGATGAAGTCATTATGGCAAAGGATCACACGGAGTACAGCAAAATCGTTGCTGCTGAATTGAGGTTTGAAAAATAAACCATTCAGTACAGGCCAGCTGGACAGTATAAATGCCCTAAAAGTTAACGAAACACTTGGGATTTTGTTGTATTTATAAATTCTGAACAAAACACAACAACAAAACATGTTAATGTGACTTTTTATATGAATTAAAATAGGATTAATAGTGAGAAACCAACAACTATGATTACTGTTACTACTATAACTACAACCAATAATAATAGCAATGACAGTGTTATGACAGATAAAGCATAATTGGGCTCAGAAACACATTTACAATGACTCCACATCATGTTGAGGGTGGTTTATATGACTCCAGTTCTGCTGGAAACAACCCCATCTCTTTAAAAATGATTGCTGAGCCAGAACTCGTTAGAGAAACTCTGCTGCTCTTTATTAGCCAGTGGCACGCACCCTCATCCCTGTACACACTGAAATAGTGCTAAGATTTCTCCACAACTTGTAAGGAAGCAGGAAATGCATTTGGCTATGAACGTGGATTCTTTGAAGTAGCAAGTTCACAAACACAGATTTATTTTTCCTAACACGATACAAATCCAAATAGAGATTCCGAGCATCTTAATGTCAGGGAACGATTGACAGCTTTACCAGCTTAAAACCCAATTATGGCAACGCCACTGAGCCGTGCTTCTTATCACAACCACCATCACTTACACGTAGCCTGAATGCACAAGTGTTGGCCATCAAACTCCCTGGTTTGCTTTCAAGCTAGCTAGACGAGAGGAGAGATAAAGCAGAACCTCAAGGTACAAGGTGCAATTTAATGCCATTTACCTTTTACGTCATGGAACCCCTTCAGAGTATCAGAGCCACCTCACCGCATTCTTACCCATTCCATTCCCAGGGCTGCCAACTTAGCTGAGGCCTCCCAGAATTTTTTAGATTTAAACAAGAAATCACTGGAATAACCCTTCCTGAAATGTTAACAAAAACTGTCAAATTAATCTCGCTCTCTTGCACAGCATTCTCTCTCCATTGCATTAAAAACTGGCTGACCCTGGTGTTGACTCAATCATAATCATTGCTGTATCTAATTATTTTGAGTTCTGTAGTTCTCTGACTATATATTTCCATCAACTATAATGTAGTTAAATATTATTTAGTAAGTTAAAGGAGAAATGCAACAGAATGTGTTAAAGTAAGGCTGCTCCATTATGGAAAAAATCACAGTGAAATTTTGTGGGGGTGGGGGTGGAGGTATTTGGAAACCACTGTCGAATCGTGAATCTTTTGTGAAGTAATCCATTCCACTTAACCGATAGGACAATACACACACCACTGTAAATCCGGGTTTGCCTCCAACTCTCCGCATGCAAGTGGAGTGAATCGTCAGTGCATAGACAGGCTGCTCCAAACTTTCCAGTGGTATGTGTATTTTTCTATCGATTAATTAGAATTGATTATTTTGCGAAAGATTCAAGATTCAATAGCACTGGGTGAACTAATATTTTATGTTAAATGTGGTGTCCAAATGAATATTTATAACATGTGAAAGGGACACGTCCCCTTCAGATTGAATAACGGTGACACCCATGAATCTACATATAGCATCACTACAAAAATTGAGTTGATGATCTTGTTTTCATACTTGTTTGAAATCATAATTGAAAATTTGATTAATTGCACAAGCAGGTGTGCCCAGAGTTTTGCTGCAACCCCAATCTAGTTTACCTAAATGAAGGGATGAAAGCTGGGACATCTGATAATTAGAGTCAACTGGGCAGGATCTGATCTCTCCAGGGTGGTAGATCTCCAGCACCAGTGTAAAAAGAACAGTGAATATCAAGAAAAGCATAAAGGAAAGTGAGCTTCAGGAATGCAGGCAGTGTTTTTAATATTTGTCACTTATTGCACAGCGCGGCCTGCGTTCACATTACAAACACAGGAACTGAAACAACCCCGTGCTTAAATCCTGTTTAGTAACCTTGTGTGAATGCGGCTCCTGGAGTCGCTTAATCCAGTAGTTCACGTCCAAATCCGACCTACAAACCTGCCACGGATATTAAGAAGGACCGAGACAGCCATTTCACACGCAAAGGACTTTTGAGACCGTCAGGTGGTCTTTCTATTTATTTTTTATTAATTATTCTATTCTATTCTCGCAACAGCAGTCCAGGATAAGTCCATCACAGGTTTTCCCTCCCTCTTGTGTGTTTGTGTGTACGTGTATTTTTTGCGTGTGCGTGTGTGTATACGTGTGAGTGCGCGCGCGCGCCTGCATGCGTGTGTGTGTCTGCGTGTGCATGCGCGCGCGTGTGTATGTGTGTGTGTGTGTGTGTGTGTGTGTGTGAGATGGTGTTAGGGGCGGGGCCAGCTCAGGCCTGCGCGCGCTGAGACTGCTCTGGATGGAGTTTGGATGCAAACTTCCTGAGGCTGAAGCTCTCAGCGAGAGTTGGATGCTGTCCTGGCTTTAAAAGTGGATTTATGTGGAGCTTGCTGTAGAATGACTAGAGAGGGGCGCGCTGCGAGCGGGGCCTGTGGGGGCTGCGCTGGGAGTCGCTTCTGAATGGATTTGGAGCTCTGTCCCAAATGTTTACTTTTTAAAGTTTGTCATTTTTCAGAGTTGGCTGTAGACCTTCTTGGCGAGTCTTCAGTCAGTATTCACGGGGATTTTCTATCTGACAGCACGCTTTGGGTGACAGGAGCGAGTCACACAGCACTGATGAGAGATGTGTGTGTGTGTGTGTGTGTGCGTGTGTGTGACCCCAATGACAGTCTGAACTAGAGCCCAAACACAGACAGGGGTGCGCGTTATTCTCCAGGAGACCCCCACAGACTGCACTGACAGGAGTCTCAGCTCTGGGACAGCATGAGGGTGGCAACACAGAGCAGGTAGGTCCCATGTTAGCGCTGGTGTTTGTGGCTTAAGAGAGATGCTCTAACCACATTTATGACTATTTGCCAACAGTGACTGGACTATTTTTAGGACCTAAGGAACATTGATTCAAAATAAAAAAAAAAAACGGAATACAAAATTCATTATTATTATTATTATTATTATTATTATTATTATTATTATTATTATTGCATATTAATTTTTTTCCTCTTACCCGAATACAGATAAATAAAGTACTAAAATGGCTCATGTTATTAGGGATACTGGTGCCTATATTTTGTCTGATTTGGAGGTCTCTGTCAGGTTGAAAAATTACCCCCCACCCCCCATTCCCTTAAATGTCTCCATCTGAACCTATTAAACATCCTGTTTGTTTTAGGACATGCTCTTTATTCTCTTTAGCAAGCTGTTTTCAGAGACCATGCACATTTAAGGGAAAGGACACTGGGGAACTGAGGATATATTCTGGCACGGCACACTTGACAGTTGATCTGCCAGTTGATAACACAAGCTCTGGAACAGAAGACAAACTTATATGATTCAGTTGCCTCTTGCTCCTCTGACCTCGGCGAGTGCTTTTCCATCCACCATGCTGTCTGCCACAGAGAGAGACAGCGGTGGTGATAGACATATTTGTTATCTTTTACATCCTGCAGGAGAAGAGTACTAGTCATGGAAAAATATTGTTCAGAAGCAGCAAATGTTTCAAAATGGTTTGAGGAGAATGCTACTTCACTTTGCCACATGACGATGCACATGCTAGATTCGTTTGTATAATAGCAGTAGCAAGGATAGAGAGCCTGCCACCTTTCACTTCCACTGAGAGAAACCAGAACTCTAGAATGAATGAAGCAGAGACCTTTACCTTTGTCTAACTTATCCATGTAAACAGTCATTTGCTAAACTACACATTGATACAAAGTCCTGACGCTATATAAATTACACAAGAATACACAGATTACAATTTCAGCAGAATACACACACACACACACACACAAATATATAAGTAAATATAAGTATATATATATATATATATATATACATATA
>JBBJLR010000007.1:14717118-14737293 GCA_037577145.1 Brachypetersius gabonensis
CTTCATATCTCCTGCTCTGAGCTGTGTGCTCTTCTTCGGTGCAAAAAAACCTACTCCCTGCGGCAAAAATAGCATGTTTCCAGGTCACACGCGCCCCCTGCAGGTGGACTTTGGTGACAAATTAAGCGAAGCCTCGAGGCAAAGAATTTTTTGTAATCGAATCATTCGAGTTACTCGAATAATCGTTTCAGCCCTAGGGGAATTGTCATTTAGAATTAAACAGATACATTCAATCAGTATGATATAACAATCACCACCTGAGCACACATTGGCACCTTTACTATCTGTTTCATAGACTATGATAATGGTTTATCTATGATAATCATTATTTGGAGTGATCAAAGCATGTCTTACACAGCTATTTGCATGCATTCCCATAACTTGCCCTGGGTGCACAAAGGTGAATTGCCTTGAGAGCCTATTTAGAGCTGAAATCTCATAGACCTGTAAATCAGAATAGCTGATACCACCTCAGAAATGGGATGTACACTTTGTGCAATTATTTCTTTCTATTACTTTGGACCACAGGAAAAGGGAAATTGCAACTATTTATTGAGTTTAGTTAAGTTGCTACTTGAACGTTTTTGATGGACTATAGAGGTAGTCTGGATTCCAGTGCATTGTTATTCTAACTACTGCAGGAATTGTAATATCTCAAGTCAATGTGTGTTCACATGTCTGGGTTGTAATGGCAGTGTCTGATTTGGAATACTCTAATTTGTGAAATCCGTCAAAAAGCACCCAGGCTTCTCTTGAGAAAAGCCCAAATTGCAGTAAACAGAGTGAAACAATTCAAACAGTATTAGAGGCAAATTCACCCCTTTACCGAAAACAAACCAATACCAAATTCTGATCTAAAGCATCTTCAATTATATGAATACCTTTCGGACTTCTTCTGTTTCTTTTTATTCTCTGTCTTTTAACAGCAAGTACTGAAGTACCACCATCGTGCTCCAGTGGTTGTGAAAGCTGCTCGGAATACAATGGATGCACAAAATGTCGACAGCGTTATTTTATCCTTCTGGAGCGGAGCGACATTCGTCAGACTGGGGTGTGTCTCTCCATCTGTCCTGTAGGATATTATGGCATTCGCAATCGGGATGTGAATAGGTGCTCACGTGAGTATTGTTTAGTTCTCAAATAAGCATTCTTAAAAGAGTAATAAGACTTTAATAAAGCTTCTTATCTGAGTGAGAAATTCCTAAATAGTTTCTCCCACTTCTCCTCAAATCAACGAATGCAACTACTGCATTTACTGAAGATGGCTGATTATTGATCTTGCTCTTTCTTTTGTCACTGGCTGTACTTGGATGATCTACACAAAAACAGTTTAATGATATGTGTCTCATGCTGAAGGAACACTCGTATGAAAGTAGAGAATCATTCATTACATGCAATTTACTGAGGAGCTCCACCAGTGGCATTAAACCAGCACGCCTTACTCAGCACAGCAGAGCCAGCGATCTGTTTTCTCTTACTTTGTGGGTGAAAAACAGGATTCAGGGAAAAAATCCAAAGCAAAACATTGGTAATACACTGTTTGTCTGTTTCTGTAAGGAAGTCTACATTGTTACTTTGGCCTGGAAATGTGGAGTTCATGTTAGTTCAGAGCTTTTTTTTTAGTACATTTATGAAAGTTATATAGACTTGTAATACTACTATATGGGAACATTTTACCATGAATGAAGGAGTATTAAGGAAAATCATGGATAAACAAGTGAACTTTGTCTCTTGTAAACCAATTGGTGGTATCTCTATGGAGGCGAAATAATTTTCCTACTTCATGCCAGCAGAGCGTTTCTAGTTGTAAATTGAATGAACCTCTCCTTTTTGAGGCTGGGCAAATTTTGATAGCCAATTAGCGTGAGCTGCAGCTTGGACTCATTAGATTTTTTTTACTGGAAGAAAATGCCGCTTTTGCTTTGCATGTTATGCTCTTGCATCACGTTTCTTAATGTCTCTCAGATGTTGGTGTGATTCAGTTCTTTTCTAAATGGTCATTAAAGGTAATCTCAATTTAGACATGACAGTGAAGGTTATTGCCTTGTGGTGTTAGCATTTCACAACAAAAGGCATGATCTGGATTTTCTTTAAAGCATTTTTGATAGGTACTCTCTACAATAATCTAGTGACAACACAAATCAACAACAAGATCTAATATGTCCACTCTGTTTTACTGTTACTGCCTAGTTTGCTGCACTGAGTGTAATATGGAATATTTGTATTTTGAAGGCATTCACCATTAGTTTATTCTTATATATTTCTTTACTTTGTTATACAGAAACACATATTTTGCTGTACTGGGTTATGGGAAGGCTACAGTGCATGTTAGCCCTTCATTTCAACCTTACTGCTCAAACCCCTCAGTGGCTCACCCCCGCTATAATTATTCAATCAGCTGCTTGTATCTGATTCATCTCCAAATCCCCAAGATGTCTTGTTAGCAACATTTGTCTTACATTACGGGTACATTTGTAAATGCTTGAGTGAAAAAGTATTCTCTCCAAACATCACAAATGTCAAATTTAGTTGTCAAGTTTTTTCAAGTAGTAATTGAGAGCAGAGGTTATAACAAAAAACATTGAGCTAGAATACTCCAAAGCACTCTCTTGTCTTTGGCCCAAACCCAGTGGAGCAGATATGCGTGTGTAACTGCCCCAAAGGTGTCTACTCAAAATGCTTTTTTGACAGTTTCCCATGTTGTAATACCAGAGTTTTTCGTATCTCCTGACCATTTAGTGTGATCATCTCACTGGAACCATTTTCAAAAACTTGCCTGATGTTAAATTGATATTGCCTAGATGCCGTTTGAAGAGAAAGCCATTCCAGTGGCCAAGAATGTTGGATTCATGTATGAAACATTACGTGACATGCTTGAAAGTGCAGAGGAATGAATGAAACACTGGCTCTCTTGAAATTTCCAAACTAGATAATAATGAAAGGTATAGTGTTTGGAAGAGTATTCTAGTAGTCCTGTTTTTCATCCCTACAGCGTTCATAATTGCCCCCGATTTAAAGTAGTTTGGTTGTTTGTTTGACTGAAGAAGTCGAGCTTGTAATGAGATGGCTGTGCAAGCAGCCGCACACAGTTCTGACGTACAAGTCCTTGGGACTGGCCTTGCTCACCCCTGCTGTTGGCTGGCGGGGGGGTCAGGGGTGGACTTATGCTCTTAAAAGATTTTGGGTGTTATTTATGGTATAGCTTAATGCCTGCATATATCGTTTCTCTCGATGATTGTTTTTCCCTCCTCCACCAATAAATCTCCTAACAGCGTTTATTCAGCCTGCATATTTCACTTAAACATGTCCATGAAATATCATAGCTTGCTACGTGGAAGGTCAACAATATCCATAATGTATATATTTCACTCAAATCATAGAAAATTGATAGCTATTAAGTATAAATCCTCCGACAACATTAGGTAAACATTCAAAAGGACATGGAAGGGGCTAGAAAGACTCCCTTAATATTTTATTTTGTGTCTTTTCTTTTTCTTTCAGAGTGCAGAATAGAAAACTGCGCAGACTGTTTCAGTCGAACGTTTTGCGCAAAGTGTAAGGAGGGTTTGTATTCATACAGTGGTCGGTGTTACCACAGCTGCCCTGAAGGCTTAACCACTGTCAATAGCACCATGGAGTGTGTAGGTGAGTAACACACAAGACAAAAAGCTGATGTTTCTACCTTTGATCTGCATGATGGCAATACTACCTGTAAACCCATAAATATGGTTCTTAAAGGGTTCTTTAGTAAAAGCAATAGGTTTGATCCCAGAAACTAATGATTTGAATGTCTAAATGGCTTTAGACATTGTTTAAATAACTGTTCTCTATAATGGAAACACCACTGTAAACATAACCCTTTTAAAAATGGTCCAAAAAAAAGAATCTTTCTTGATATAAAACTATTTTTGATGAGAGTGCTGAAACCACAAAAAGGCTGTACGTTTTTACGCAAACATGCTCCACAGTGTGCCTTGAAATTGGCACAGCTACACTATATGGTAAAAAGTATTGGGACATGTTCATTTTAAAAATATTCAAATACATAGGATTTAATATGGAGTTGGTCCCCCTTTTGCAGACATAACAGCTTCTACTCTTCTTGGAAGGCTTTCCACAAGATGTTCAAGTGTTTCTGTTGGAATTTGTGCCCATTCATTCTGTAGAACATTTATGAGGTCAGGGACTGATGTTTATTACTTTTTAAAAATTGTAGTAAACAGGGATTCTGCAGGTCATCATAAATCGTTAGGCAGGCTAGATATTTTCCATGAATGTTGCTTTTATGTATATCAGTAAAAGAAATGAACCCAGACCAGCAGGATCTCTGTGATGCATAAATGTTTGTAGTTATTTGAACAGCATGGCAGCCAGCGAAAAGGCTAGCAGACTACTCACCTAATATTTAGAGTTAGGGCATAAAGATCAATTCACTGTATAAAATACTGTACAAACATATAAAGTAAAGAACCTTCTACTTGATAGTAGTAGTGTACTCTTTCTGAAGTGTAGACCACTATTGATTATTTTGAAACCAGTTTTATTGTTTGGCTTTGAAAAATCATGAAAACAAGCAACAAACCAAACAAATCACTAAATTACTCAATTACTTATATAATTGATAGTAACAGCTTTATTTGATGGTGCACAAATGTAGAAATAAGTATTCTACTATATTCTCAGGCCAAAGTCAAATTGTGTGTTATTTGACATGGTTTGCCATCATTATCAATGGTGATTCGCTCCACTGCAAATAAATGTATTGGATTACAGCATTACTTGAACAAGACAACGGTATTGTACTTAGAGTATACCTGACATGCATATGTAACTGAAAGCTTGCAAATGAGCTCTTTGTAGTGGTATGTAAGCTTGGGCTTATTCAAGAGACAAGATTCTGTTTCCAAACAAGAGAAATACAGATGTAGATGTTATGAAAGTACAGAGGTTGAAATTCATAAGGGAGTCCCCAGTCTTTTCTCAAAAGTATATCTGACCCACACCATTTTATAATACAGTTTGTGCTTCACTGCAAAGCAATCATAGCAATGGTTCAAGAGGAAACCTGCTGGGATATATTCTGTTTTTTTCCACCCTGTTCTCCTCTTTTCTCTGGGGTTTCTCAATCGCTAGTGAAAGGAACGTTGGAGGGAGGCCTGCTGGATGATAAGGGCTTTATTGATTTATTTTGAAAATTGTTCTGGCATAAGCAAGCAAACACAGTGCTAATAGCATTACTCCCAGTGACTGACCTGGCTTCCCCAAGCTGCTTGGCTTTTAAGTGAGGAGCTTCATCTTATAAGGCATCACCCATGCTCCCTTACCTTCACCAAGGGTTGAGTCCAGCACTTCGTATCATATATTTTTCTCCCTGTGATTGTTTTTGGCAGTGTCAAGTTTCTTTCAGCCACTCTGCCACACGCACTACCAAAAAAACAAAACTTCCAGATACTCGCAAAAGCCGCAAGAACAAACATTAAATGTTGAAATTTAACCGAAAACATCTCAGACCACATGGAAGCCATGACTGGAGCTTGACAGAATGTCGTAAGGTTGGAGAAAAACGAAGCTCACCGCATATAATTTAACAAAAGCCGTTCCTTAGAGTGGGGTGAACAATAGAATTTGAGTGATGCTGTATATTACCATGAATTCTTTCCTCCAGATTTGTTTGGAGTAACGTTTGACCTACACTGAGTAACCCTGAGCCCGGAATTAAAAAAAATGCTTTTTTTGTCCAAAAGATCGCTGTTCATCTTTACTTTTTTGTGCTTGTTCTAGTGCAATGTGAGCTGAGGGAATGGAGCCAGTGGGGCACTTGCATGAAGAAAAACAAAATATGTGGTTTCAAAAAGGGTAATCAGAGCCGTAGGAGGGAGCCCACACAGCCCCCAAGTCCGGCCACTGTCACTGCGTTGGCCTCTACCTGCACTTCAGAGACTGAATCTCGGAGGTGCACTGTGCAAAAGAAGATCCCCTGTGCAAAAGGTAAGTCATGGGGGAGACATATTTGCAAGCATGAGCAAATTATTCTTATGCAGTGGTGGCAAGTATCAATATTTTTTTTATTTTACTTTATTAATATGTTTAAATGTATTTAATATACTTTTCTTTTGGTACATACATGCATGTTCTCTGATAATATTGCTTCTGAAGTCCAAAATACTGCTCTTGCGTCACAGTGGATATTTAACAAAGGAATTAAATGGAACGTTTAATTCCCACTGGTTCTGCAAGCATCCTTGGCAGGGAGTCCAGTAGAGCACGTCTGGCTCTCTGGCTGGGTTGGATGGCCCTCCATCCCATCACTCAGTGTGATTCTAGTAAGCGCTGGTGCCTGGTGTTTGATGTAACAGAATTAGCAGTTAGCTTCTCCTTGAAGTGTGTTACGCTGCCCAGTGATGCTGCGTTAGCAGCCATATACAGAGGCTAGCTTCATGTGACTCAGAGGAAACTTATGCTGCTCTTCAACCTCTCAGTGTTGGTGGTATGCAGTACTTTCTGTATCATGAAACTTTCTGCATTATTATATTGTATATATTGTACATATTGTATCTTATCGTTGACTCACAGAAAACTCCGTTCAGCCTCTTCACATCTTGGACTTGGCATCCTTAACCTGGTTTGTATTTGTTCATGTAGCATAAGGACCTAATGTTTGTGTCACAATGGAGCATAAACAAGTCTGTGAATATGAACAGTAAACAACCAGGAGCACAGCTGGCCGGTCTTCTGTGCATCCCTGGCACTTGATCAGAAGATCAGGCTGGTGTTTATTGTTTTCACTTACCAGATTCTAAGGTTAACAGCAGGATGACGTTGAGGTACTTGAGCGGAGATGGAAATCAAATGGGCCCTCATATGAGGTGTTCAAACTAGTTGTGAATAAAGTATTTAGGCTGACAAATTTAGTCATTTCATTCAGTTGAACTCACCTGCCTTGTGGAATAAAAACAAGCCACAGTCATTTGCTGGCAGATGTCTCATTTACACTGTGGACCTGAGTAAAAGAGACTGGGGAGTTCTGTGAAAAACGTTCACTGTTCACTGGCCAGTGCGCTGCCGTGGTTAATAATCCCACTGGCCATGCGATGCTTCTATGATTTGCAGCAGAATCAAAGACATCATGTTTGGTCAGCTTGTTTTCATGAACACTGAAATGATCTGCTTTCCTCATAAAATGAACCTTGCTGAACTTCAGAACTCTAATCGCATAAAGGTCCAGGAGAGGTTGCTGAGGTTTGGCTCTTAGAACTGTTGCAGATGGTTGTTTTTACACTCCTCTCTCAACATCATCTATCGGTCTTTGGTCCTGTTGCATGAAAACTGGCTGCATCAAGTTATTATACAGCAATAACTGAGTATGCTTGTGAGGTTTCTGAACTACATGTGCAGACTAAACCTCTCATTAAGTTAGACGTTAGGTAAGTGTGGTTGTTAAAAGCAAATATTGTTAAGAGAGCCCTTTTTAATCATGAAAAACAGCACACTGCACAATTCAAGCGCCACTTTTTTCAAACGCCGTTCTTTAAAGAGTTTCAAGTAGGCTGAAGAGCATGTTCTTCTTCAGAGAAGCGGGCTCCATGTTGGACCGGGTATGACAGCACCATCTGAGAAATGAGAGGCGAATTTACTCTGCATGACGCCCTCATTGTGGAAAGAATTTGAGCCCCGGGTCCATAAGAATAATTAACAGTGAAATATTATAAACTACCCCATAAAAGCCTGCCAGATTTTTAAGCTTGTGACCACTTGTCGGAAAGAGGACGGTAAAAGACATGGGTGTGTTGCACTGATGAGGCTTGACGTGTGGGAAGACATTTGTTTGAAGCTTAAACGTTTATGTTCACTATGTGAGTTTAGAGATAGCACTGTTTATTTGTCTCTGCTGTTCATTCCAGTAACCTCAGCTTGTGGTGTGGTGTGAATGGGAGAAACCATCCTGTTCTGTAAACTAATGAGAAGGTGTCGGAGCCCTTGACCTCCTTTTTTTCCCCCGTGTGTAAATGAGCACCGATTGCTAAATTAGCGAGGCTGTTAATACATCTGCTGGAATTGGCCGACAGGGTTGCTGTAAAAATCACAGGGGGCAGCGCTTGTATAACACAGTGATTTACTGGTCTGCAGAACTCACGCTTTGCGTCGTTTTGGCCAGGCGCTGGCTCTTTTTTCCTCCCTCTTCCTGTAGCTTAATAAATAGGTTTGCACGAAAGCCGAATTTGTGGAACGCATGATTGCCTTTGTCAGGCTCTGGTGTTTAGGTTGGATTGAGGGGAGCTGTAATCACTGCTGTCATAAATGAATGGAGCCTGCCCCTGCCCCATTAGTGTTTTATCAGAGGCAAGCTAATGAGTGCCCTATGCGCTGAGCCTGAGGCTAGGGTTCCCCTCCTTCTGACTGATGGGGGTTTTGCTCTCTTTAAACTCACTTTAACCTGCAAATCATCATTATCAGAGTCTAAGAAGGAGGTGTATTGTTTACTTGAGGCTACTAAATTCCTTTCGTGAGTAGGAGTGTTCTCCACAGAGCAAACAGCATTGCGCCAGAGGCCCTGTGAAAGTGGAAAACTTTGTGTGTGCTTCTAGAACTCTCCAGGTAGCCCCCTTACTCAGTGATTCTTCACGGAAGTAGCCCAGAAAATCACGCTCATGGTCCGAACTATTACCTTCTATCTTTTGCCAGGCAGCTGTTAAATAAACATCAGGAATTTAAATTATTACACATTTTGTTGCAGGAGTCAAACTCCATTAAATTTTTAAATGTTTAGAAGTGTACTGCCAAAGCCTTTAAAAATTTATATTTAAAAAAAAAAAGAGAATAGATCACTAATTTTGTGTACAGCTCTTACTAGCTCATGAAAGAGGTTGAAGGTTAGATACATCACTTCATGAAAATTAGATCCTGTTTATTAGTAGATAAAGTCATTGTACTACATTAATAACATTAATTTGGTAGAACATTGCCATGCACACGAGTAGTGTTTGGTAAACACACAGTAAGAGTGTTATACAACCAGCAGAAATGGCTGTTTTACACGTTCCTTGCACGAAATAATGCGTCAGAATTCTAAGAGCTTTGCTGTCTGATACATCAGTCTGCTTTCCTCTCCATGATGGTGGCACACACCATCAGTGAGATTCTGGAAATTTTGATTGCTCCTCTGACTTTCAAAACTATTTGTTTACGTGGAAAAAAACAAATGGTCAAATTTCTTGTCTCTATTGACGGAACACAAATTACTGAATCAGAATACAAATCCTTTCTGCCTCTGCTTGGATGATGAGCCTGTAGTTCTGGAGCTGTATCAAATGGAGAACCTGCATTTGAATGTGAGTCCTGGGCCTAAATTCTGAAGATTACAAAAGCACAGGATATTTTCAAGCAGCTGGCATCAGGCAAACATTGCTTCTAGTTATTGAGCAAAGAGCTTCTGCATATGCAGAAATCAATTGCTACTAAGTAGCTCATTCGTTTAGGCCTTGTGGTTGATTTTTTTTAGATAAGTGGAGACAGAATTTTCTGGTACTGTAATGAATTGCAATTCGGTTGTGGTTTGGTCGGATGAGTGCCATATACATGGTGACAACACAGTTCCGTTCCTACGATAGTGACGTAACCCGAATTTTGGTGTAAGTCGAAACACACCCCAGCCTAAGTCACTTATCAATCCTAACACAGTTGTAAAATCATAATCTAGAAACTAAAAACACAATTAAGCCACAGAAGAAGGAAAAGGACAAAAATACTGTATTGTACTGTACTTGAACACTGTGCTGTACTGAGGAATGCCAACCCCCTCACTGATAAGTCATGTTACTGTGTTTTCTTCAGCTTCGCGGAACCAAACTAGTTTGCCCACGCAGTTCGTACGATGCTAATGGAATAAGCTGAAACAGTCACGTCTTAATTTTTTAAAGGTTTTATGGGAGTGAGCATCGAAGCATCGTCTGGTCGAGAGTGACAGGTCTGCAGCTAAGTACCACCATACACAGCAAGTTCTTATGCACTGTGTGTTCTGACATAGCCAACATTACCTTTCTCATTTTGTGCTACCATCGCTTTTCTGTGGGACCAGATGGGACAGCATTTGCTTTCCACATGTACCAGAAAGTACTGGGTGCCCATGACCCTGTCACCAGCTCTATGGCTCTTGTGCCTTGGACCACTTTTGGTATGTAACTACTAGGGATGCACCGAAATTATTATTCTTTGGTTGGCTGAAACCAAAAATTAGGAAACACTTGGCCGAAAACTGAAACCGAAACATAGAAATAAATTATTATACCAATTATTTGTAATATTGCCGTTATGGCTGGGAATGACCTCACTAAAATCAATTAATATTCATGGTTCAAAAAGTCAAGTACTGCAACTGCATAAATTAATATTCATGGTTCAAAGAATAAATTTGTTACAAAACTATGAAAATATTTATTTAGCATTCAAACTATGCACAATTTAAAATAAAATTTGAAATATAAACATTTTATTTGGCCCCACTCATGAATAGCCTAAAACCAAGATGGCTGAAACATTATACAGTTAAATATGTTCTCTCGTAAAACAAGTGAATTCAAGTGCATTTTAATATTCTGAATGAAGTGCATGAACAAAGTGCATTCAGAACAAGTGCTTTAAAAACTGGTATAGCCCATCTATTAATTGTAATCACTGGAAAACTTTCTTGCCTTTTCAAAAACGTCCACAACAGACAGAGTGGGTGTGCTCGAAGGGTCTTTCCTTTTCTGTGCTCGATTGGTATGTTTTGATTTGTATGATAAATTAATCCTGACATTGAGAAGGTCTTTGTGGATTCACCCATTCTAGAAATTTCGGCATTGCACGCGTTAGAAATAGCTTTCTGCGTGTTTTTCCGAGATATATCTAAATTCACCCACACGGCAGACATGTTGAATCCAATCTGGTGCGTGCAGGTTGCGGTTGTTGTAAAAAAAATTTGGTGGTCGAATATTCAGTGCATCCCCAGTAACTACTATATACTAGGAACACTCCACAAGAGCTGTTGCTTTGGAGATTCTCTCATCCATTTGTCTGGTAATTTAGAACTGTCTGTTTACCTGTTGACTGCTAAATCCCTTGACAAGTGCTATCATAGCAAGGTGATCCAAGTTATTCACTTCACCATGTTGTGGCTGAATGATTTGTTTCAGATGAGTGGTCTGTTATCTTTTCGATTGTACCAAAGTAGTTAACAGTTTATTCTTTCATTTTCTGAGCTGCTCACCTTAACCTGGGTTGGAGCCTAGACAGGTTGCCAGTCGATAGCAGGGCAGACACAAGCAAACATATTCATGCATACAGTGACAGCTAGGGGCAATTTAGCATTTCACTGATGTGCAAGTCTTTGTACTGTGGGAGGAAACTGGAGCTCCCAGCAGAAAACCACACAGATATGGGGGGAAAATGCAAATAACACACGGAAAAGACTTGGGCCACCTGGCTAGGAATTGAACCTGGGACTTTCTCCCTGTGAGGTCACTGTGCTAACCACTGTGTCTGGTAAATATTTGTTTTTATCAAAAAGCCAAAACAAATAAAAAGCTGTTATGTTCAGGCCTTAGCAACATCTGGTGAGCATTAATCGCCGCTATTAAATATGACCATATCTTACATTTTTCGTGTCATTTATGTTTTCCCTTGACACTTACTTACGAAATGTGTGGGTTTATTTACCAAAACAATCATAATTTATTTATGCATAACAATTATCAGACCTTTCTTTATCCCTTAGAATTAAACAGGGTGTTTTTGTTATTGTGGCTGTTACTGATGTATGTAAATGATTTCTATACCGATTGACTACTCTGTATTATGGCTTATTTCAAAATGAGCCAAAAAAATATAAAAATCAATCTGGGTAAAGCATTTGAACTTAAGAAGGTAGAGCCTGAAATGCTGTAGGCTGAATGGGTGCATATAGGTAAATGTGTTGGTTTTGGTCACAAAAATAGCTAATTATAAATAACCTAATTAATTTCTATATATTAATGCTACATACTAGAAATATGACTATTTAAAATCAAACTTTGGTTTACAAAGGGAAAATGTGTTTTTTTCATTATATGGGTCTTTTAGTGGTTTGTATGAACTGTGAAGGGTTATGTAGTATAACACACCATGAGTGTTGTAATCCTATATACATTTTTTAGTTTTCATGTAAATGGTTACTTATCATCTTCAAAGTCTGGAGACTTTTATCGAAATGCAGAACAGATGAGCAGTTTTTTTAGTCTTTAACGAACTGAGCACCAGTTAAAGGAGTACGCAGTGACTGTAAGGCTCATGTCATCAAACACGGTGCAAATGCTCTCCAGTCCCATATGAGTGTTGACTCGGTTTCCAGGGAACACTGAGACTCACAACACCAACTTCATAACAAACATCAGTCAGCATAGAGGCCTCATTCCCCCTACAGTAGAGCTGCTGAAGCATGTGTTCCGTTCCTCTTGCTTTTGACTACAACTTGCTATGGTTGAAGTGGCTTTGCTGAGTGTCAGAGGTGAGTCACTGGCACTCATACTCAAGTAAAGGTTTTGCTATATATTGGCTCAGACAGAAGTCAATGTGGGCTAGAACAAAATACTTGAGTAGGAGAAAAAGTATCAGCTTGTAAAAACTGAATACTGAATTGCTGCGGTGGAACTTAGTGCACTCAGCATTGATCTGCAGGAACTGACCTTTTTTAGGTTCTCTTATTGTTGTTAGGGCATTTTGGGGGAAAAAATAAATCACAAAAACTAAAAAGCCAAAGCGAGACATGGATGCAATAGCTAAGTAACTGTCTGGGTGCTGCCACCAATAAAACTAAATGAAATTTAAACACGTTTATCTTTTTTTCATTTGTGCTCTCATTTTTAAAAGTGACATGTAATGGAGTAAATGGACCTAATTACTACTCGGCTCTGTCAAGTGTATTTGAAGTGTGGCTGAGAGATAATGTTGTGCATAAGACTCTGACTGTAAGAGCCATATTGATATTCAAAACCGTGGTAGTCTGGGGATTTGTAATCATATCACGGCCTTTTATTTGGAACGTCTCACATTCAAGCTCGGTTGTAATTCTCTCTCTGACCCCAGGACTCTGAAAGCCTCTCTAATAGATGTTTGCATTGATGAAGTAGTTATGCACTTAAAATAAGTGACAGACGCATACACACATGGAGCTTTGCTTCGAGAGGGCGCAGGGAGGAGCGCTGTTCGAGTAGTGTCTCACCTTGGCCAGCTCTAGTGTTTATAAAGGCCATTATGTTCCTTCAAGCTTTCTCTCCCTGAGTGTTGAGACTTCTCCAGTCCAGGGCGTCTACCCTCACAAGGCCTTGATTATTACTGTCTGGGCCGCAGTAATGGCGTACAGAGTGCTGTTGTGTGTTCCCTGTCAGCTTCAAATGGTGCTGGGTTGCATCATGATGGCGTTTACAAATGACTCAGCACTTTTTCTTTATAGTCACAGTTGATGAAAGTGAAACATTTTTTCACTCCCCCCCCCCCAAAAAAAAAAAATTTTACAGTTCAAGCCCGAGCTTCATACTCGAATACAGTGTGACGACACACAAACGTACATGTTGGACAAAATGTACCAGAAAAACACTGGTGCTTCATTTCAAAGAAGGAACAAGAGGACAGACAAACAACTGGTCAGAATAAATTAAGAAAATACAATGAACTGGCATCCACAGATATTTCTATACACTTCTTGTTGTTTACAGGCTTCCTATGATTGGTCTAACACAGTTATGCACAACTCTTGCTTTGGAGAGCCAGTTTCCATCACAGTTAAGTAATTTCCCTGCGTGAACTCTGACAATCAACAAATTTCAGTAGGGAAATCACCAAACTCTGCAGGACACCAGCCCTCTAGGACGATAGTTATGCATGACTTATCTAATTAATTCAGTTGCTTAGTGTTTTAAAAGTACTGTCAGAAAAGCTTTAAAATCAATAATATTACAACAGTAATATATTATCATTCCTCCCCTGCCCTACACAAACGAGATTCATGTCCAGTCCAAAGCGATTTGACTCCAAATCAAGACTGTCTAGTCTTACCTGTAAAGGACCAAAGGAGCAGCACAGATTTGTTTTGAAATAGGAACTGATTCCACTTCAACTGGTCTTACTCTTTAAACAGTTGATCAGGTGTGCTTTTGTTTTGTTTTGTTTTAAATAAAAGATCTGCAGCCACACTAGCCCTTTGTTGAAAATAGTACACACCCCAGCACCAAATGTCATATATGCTCTGCAAATGTTCTAAATGTGTTTGAATTTGTTTGTCCTATTCAGGTGACAAGGGGACAACTTCTAAGAACAGAGGACCACCAAATGGAAAAAGCCGTGGCCGGGACTCCAAAGAGAGTACGAAAGGGGGTGGCAAAAGAAAAAAGCCCCAAAATCCAGCTACTACTGCTCCTTCCATTATAACAAGCACCGTGACCTAACCTTGCAGTGGCGTGTAGTGGTGGACTAATGAACGGAAAGAACATGGTCTATCCCAAAGGCTGCTGAAAGTCAAGCTGATGTTGAAAAGGAATAATGCTGCTGCGTGTTCATAAAAATGCTCAAAGAGAACTGGAGGATTGCTGCAATAAATAATGAACTATGTACTGTATTAAGCTAGGCAAGGAGTAGGGGAAAGGCATTTGTCTGTGCAGTTGGAAGCACTTTGAAAGACTCTACTTCTGAAGGTTGTCCTTTTATTAGCCCGCATGTAACGAGTGTTTGGCGGGCAAAATGATTTGTTCGTCCCGCATTTCATTTGATCAAAGACTTCTGTAGCCACACCATGGACGACTGTTCAAATAAGGTCTTCCATCCTTCCATGATTTCAGAACATTTAAAAGCCGTTAACATCCTTGTTACTGGTTTCCTGGTCTCACTTTAATTGGTTTTCCTGCTCCAGTGTTGGCTCTGCTTACTTTTGTGACAGGTACCGAACAGATGGGATCTGTTGGTGCGCAATTTGTACAAACAGACATTTGGGGAAATGAACACTATTGAAATACTTTAGTTTTTTATATCTATTTTATAATGAATCAAAAGTAAGTCACTGGAACTAATTTGTGGTCTGAGAAAGGGAGAGAAAGATTTTATTTTGGTAACGATCATTTCTTTTGACAAAGTGATTCAAAATCGATTTGAACGAAAGACGACGCCTGAAGTCAGAACAAACTTGAGCAATGGTTTGTTTTACAACGCTTTCCACTTTTTAACTGCATTAGCTGGCTAAGTATAACAAAAGACTGATCAAACAAAGCACAGTAATCTGCACAGATTAGGAAGAAGACGAATGTAAAATGTGTATTCGAGTTGTGTGTGATATGTGGTTGAGTGTGTGTATATATATTTGTATATGGCTGTTCTTCTGAGGAAGAAAGAGGGATGAAGGTGGTGTGAATGCCAGAATGGTCTTTCTCATCTATGTATAGGTCGTTTGGAGTATGTACCGTACATCTATGTTAGATTACAGTACGCATGCCCACTGCAGTGACAGAGAAATGGGAATATTGTACCAGCACATATTTCACTATCCTCAGCATACCATACAGCAATCTGCATACCATACGGCTGCTCAGTTATAATACATATACCTTTGCAACCAGGAAAGATATATTTAGCACATAATCCGTAATGCTCTGCAGTATGCACCAGTATCAGAGAAGGCGACGCTCTATCATACAGGTGATGCAATTTAACTTTCAGCAACAGTTTTTATTGCATTTTCTTGTTCTTTTTGCTTGACACCAAAGTATTTGCTTCCTCAATAGAAATTCACCATAGACATCCATGGTGTGAATTCTAACACTGAAATCATCAGCTTCAGTTTATATCGGTTCTGATTGCTTTATTAATACAATATACTTTATGTTATTGTATACCTTACTATTTGAAACTCCTGCATAAAAGAAAATGTACAATTTACTTTAATAAAACCTTGGATGCAGTAAATACTCTGAAGCATGTGTTGGAGACCCATGACTGGAGTGGCTACTGGATCTACACTATTACATTTACTTGCTTTTTCATCTGGAACATTCTTCTTATTATCTGATATAAAATTTTAAATCTGAATTACATTTATTTGAATTTTGTACAAATAAAGACTATAGTATAGACTTTCACTTTCTCCCATAGCTGGGTCGTATTTTTTTACATTTCTTACAGAAGGCCATTCTTTTCCTTCTCTTCATCACAATGTGATTTCTAACAATTGACATTCTGTATATAATACTGTGACGTAGAGGGTGGATCTACGCTTACTTACATTTTCATCAAGAGGGTATTTTTACTTGGAGGAAACAAATCATCCTACATAGATGTCGAGATTATAAAGTAATGACTGCTCAAATAAACCCTCATAGAGTTACTTTTTACCACCATGAATGGTATAATTTTGACCTATTTATGCGCAATGATTTCTTCATCAATAAAGTCACTCGACTCATGTTTCATGTGATTGACTCTATGCTATAAATGTCACACAGTCATGTGCACATGGTTGAGGATTAATCAGAGTTTGAGTCTCAAAGTTGTTAACTAAATTTGCAAACTGAATTTGTTTGGTGAACACTTCATGAGGCAGGTTCCAAGGTTTTATGCTTTAACTGGACAACTGAAGTCCAAAATGTGAAATGTCAAGTAGAAATGCCTCTGAGCCTTTCTCCTATTAATTTAGCTTGTCTTAAGCTCATTTTATCTGGATAAGTGTGAACTTCTGTTTTATAGAGCACCGTTTACCATTAATACAAAAAATCTAAAATAGAGAAACATCACATAGTCATTTAAAAAGTGGTTTATATGACATGGGGAATCAAAATTCAGGTAATTAGTTCACCAGCAAGTCAATGATTAAAACATGCAAGATAAATGCCAAAATCAATCCATCAGAAACAAGACTGCTGTTCTTCTGAATGACTAGGAAAATGTGCAGGAGATATATTATAAAATTAAGTTCTACGAATCGCTGCTTCCAGGCCATGACTTTAAGCAACAAGACGCCTTCTTGGGAGGTGGACATGTGCGTGCTGTGCTAATACAACACAGTGACCAAGGGTCAAAATGCACAGCGATAGTTGGCGCCGGGGCGAGAGCTGTAAAAGAAGAGACAGAAATAAAAACTAATGATGTGTCATCGCCAGGGGGGAAGGGTCTAGCGAGGCCCGCAACCCCAACAGCCGTTTCTCATTACAGAGGGGAGGGCAGGACAACGGTAGAGAGTTCACCGTAAATTACACTTCTATCCCCCTTCCTGACGATAAATTCTGCTGCTGACTCCGTGGGATGCAGCTTTCCCTCTCATTCACCCTATTCCTCTTTTTCTCACCCCGCTCGCTGTCATTTTCACTTCTCGCCCTTTTCTTCTCACCTCCCTATCATTTCTCCATCTTTCTCGCTTTCTCTCCCCAGTGGTAGACTTGTTGATGGTATCTCTGATTAGGTGTCCTATCCTGGATGGACTCTGCTGGGAATTGTCAGTAAGAAGTGTTTTCGTTCACTTTTCATCTTGAAACCTCAGTGAGACCACACTGGCATTTGGAGCTGGTCCCACTGCTGCTTAATGGGAGTGGGGTTGACATCATTCCTGTGTGATTTCACCCCCTCTTTTAATAAGAGCACACTCAGGTATAGAGTCTGGCTTTCTCTCACAGATGGCTCATAATCACTTTCAGATTTATTGGAAGATCAAAGAACATTCATTTCCTTCTCGTCACACATTACAAATGTGATTTCCACCACCGCAGACTAGGCAATACTATGACACACAGAGAGTGGATGTTAAGAGTTTACCTGATTTAAGCACCAAACAGAGAAAAATCAAGTCAAAATCATAAAAAAACTCAAAAAAAAAAGGCAAAAATTTGATGACATCAACAAAAACTTCTCTTTTATGTTTGTTTCATCTTGTTTATTGAAGTAATAATCTATAAACAAAGCCATAAAACTCTCAACGGATAAATGAAATTCTTATATAATATCCAAAGTATTATTTCTAAATGTAAATGTAAATTTATTCTAGATTTTTAAATAATTTCTTTTAAATCTCGTACTAATACATTCATATAGTGTCAGACTGGTGCAAAGCAACAACAGTAAATTAAAAAGTTTTGTATCGTATATAAATGCAAGAAGCAGTTATCTTGTTCTTAACATAGCAATGAAAAAGTGGGATGAATTCGGTACAGTCTTTTCAATAGTCCCACTTGTGGGACTAATACAGGTTTATCTTATCGTATTGTGGGTTTATCTTCCAACATGAATTGTGCAACTTTGGTGTTACTGCCGAAGGCACGACCTTCTGATGGCCACCCAAATGCAACAGAGAACATTGGGGAGGGGTGAGCGCATGAAGGCTGAGCGTGGGCTAACAGTTCTCTTTACAGCCTGGCCCACCTCAGAAGCACCTGTCAGCAACTCTGACTGCTTCTACTGTAGCTCTTGCTTACAGAGAGACATCATGAGCTGAGAACATTTTTTTGCTTAGCTGCTAATGTCAAATTTCTAGTGTCTCCATTCTGTGTAACTCTTCTCTAGGATTTGTATTTTTGAGGGGCACTTGAGGCCACCAGGCTCCGGCACATCACGGCGTTCACCAATTCCCTATGTTTTCCTCTCCATTCAAATCATAAGTGAATCCAGCTCTCCTCAGTTGAACTCAGGGATTCCCCTTGAGAGAAGCTTGCTCCTCAGTTTGCATCTCTCCCTCGCTGAAACACAACAGCCCTGCGCATGGCTCAAGATCTGAAGCAGGGGGGAAAGGGGCCAAAATCAGGAAGGTTCAAAAGGGGTGCCTCTGGAACTGTGTGTGATGGAGTGTAAAAGCAGCAGGATTTATACACTGGTAGTATGTTTGTATTGTCTACCTCCGAGCTGCTTGTGCCAAAGTAGGAGATCATATGTTTGACCAGGCCTACACTGGCATCAATTTATTTACTAGTCTGAAAATAGAAACTGAACTGTATGCCTGTTGCAACAATTTTATGAAACCAGCGCTGCAGTAAAACTATGCTGTTAAAGGCATTTGTTCTATGTAGCTGTGCAGTTTATGTTGTTATGTGCAATGAAAGGAAACTTGTGAATAAAGAAACATTCCTTTTGCTTTATATGATACTCCCTTGTCACGTTTCATGTCTTTTCACTTTGTACTTATAAATATGAGCCAAGGATATGTGTTTATAAGCTTACACAAACATATGTTTAAAAAATGCAATTATAGCCTGGAGAAGTCTACAGTAAAAAGCAAATACCTTTTGGCAGCACTGTAGTTCAGTTGTGGCCTATTCTTCTTGGCAAATCATCTTCAAACCTCCAAGCTAATGGAGCTCTGTCAGACCTGGCTTTTCTAAATCCTCTGTAAATGTTCAGTGAAATTTAAGCTCGCGCCTTGCAAGCATTTTCAGCTATTTTATTTTTAGTTTTTTTTTTTTTACTGTAAGCCTATGCCTCTATTTTGGTGCATGAGATTCAATTCTCCTCCATTTTTTTTCTAGTACATTGCTTCATTCATGTTTTCTTCTGTGATGTGTGATGTCCCAGTTCCACTGCAACATGCAGTAAGTTGCATAGAAGCAGTTTGACAACAGCAGATTGTGCCTCATTCGTCTAAATGCTTGTAAACTTTAGGCATTCATCTCTATGCGTCTATCTAGGCAGGCAAGTTTTGTGTAGCATACAACTTCTGTAAGTAGTGACTGTAGTGTAGTTCTTACTGCGTGTAACTCTTGTTCTGCTGCTTTTAGGGCTTCCTGGGTCTCTTTTTACGGGACTGCTGGTTCTTGCCTGCCTTCCTCATCATTAGTCTGAGAGAAATCTTGGACATTGCACATGTCTGGGGATGATCAGTCGTGATTCCTTGAACTTTACCTCTTTGCCTTTATTTTTATGATAATAAAAAGGCACAAAAAGTGTTAGTTCATCTGCATAGTTGTCCAGTCTTCTATGAGAAGAAATAAAATGTTGTCTTTTCAGTCATTTGAACAGATATAAAGGGAAATCTATGGCTCCAACATATTTTTTTTACTTTAATTTACATTTACGCTTTTATCCAATGCGACTTCCATTCCCTAACTACAGGATACAGTCTCCTTGGAGCAACTTGGGGTTAAGGGTCTTGCTCAGGGACCCAGTGGTGGTGCTGAAGGTAGGATTTGAACCCATGGCCTC
>JBBJLR010000007.1:14749564-14776972 GCA_037577145.1 Brachypetersius gabonensis
GAACACCCGACTAACGGACTACCGGACTTGGAACCTTCCCCCAACGCCGCAGCATTTGTTTTCTCCACTGGAGGTAATTGTGGTTTAAGGCAGTGACACCCGGCGACCTGGCACCCGGCGTATAAGATGACCCCCGACTTTTCAGAACATTTTAAGGGGTTAAAAAGTCGTCTTATACGCCGGAATATACGGTGTATATTTTTTTACTTTGTTTGGCAAAGATACCAAAAATTTACACAGTACACTCTGAACAGACCCATGATCTCTCCAGTCTACACACTGAGCCATGAAAAAAATCAGACAAGCATTCCTCAGATTTTATAGTCTCTTCAACTAATCTGTAAAAACGGTTAACTGTGTTTCTAGGAATTAGCTCTGAGAAGACCCTTTTATTAAAGTAGTAGGTCTGAAGTGTTGGGTTTCTGAAGGTCATGTGCCTACATGCACATTTCTGCATTTAGCGCAGCTTGTTAAGAGCAGCTGTGCGCTGTTATGTTATGTTTTTAAACTGTGAAAGAGGGTGTCACCTATTTCTAACTGATGTGACAGGCATTTGCTTCATTATGCTGAACAATTTAGAGAAATAAATGGGGAAAAAATCCTAAAATGAACACTGGAAAATAATTAACATATTGTTGCTGTCCAAGAAAAACAATATGTCTCTATACACTATATTCTTATGAACAATAATGTTTATTATTAATATCGGTCATTAAACCGTAATATGTTTTATGCGTCAGCCTAATTTGCTAAATAACAAACGGTTTTACGGCTCACTCAAAGGATGTACACTTTTAGTGCTCTGATGCAAATGTTTTTTGTCTTTTTCCTTAGTAATGTCTTTTTGATGGTCTCACATGCTTTCACACCCACAGTTATCCTCTCACAGTGGAAAGATGGACCGACACACATGTGGATTTTCAGATCTGAAGCAAGACTGGAACCTGATTTTTTCCTTTCTCTCAGTGATGAATCTGTTCATCTGTTGGGTAACATTTTTGATGGTCAGTCAGTTCCTGCATGGCTGTAAGGAGTCTAATTTTCTGTACTTTTATCATTTGTTTGAAATACAGACATTTTTCACTTTTTTTCATTAGACTTGTTTTTATGTAAATTCCTTTCAGAAATATATCATTTAAGCTGCAAGGCAGCTGAGGTGTGTGTGTAAATAGCTGCTTATGTAAACGTTAGTGTCTCTTTGAAGGGCAAAATAATGGGAGCGAGAACTTTGGAACAGCTTTTGTTGTGAGGGCATTGTAACTGGTTGGCTTTAGGATAGAAAGGATGGTGGAATTAAAGTGGCAGAAGCTGCACAGCAGTGAATTACATAGTTGTTTATGACCAACATTTATTAGTCTCACCAAACAATCTGTGAAAGCGAACCTAGAGCTGTTTGTGTGTGAACACTGTGGACAATCTGACTGTGCCTTCACCAGTTTCTTGTTTGCAAGCATCATTTGAGTCCACAGATGGGTAATTATTGCTCTTCTTTTGAGGTTTTTCTTTTTAGCTGTGGCAGTTATAGCTCACAGTTCACAGAAGCCCATTTACATCAAGAACGCGGATTCCACCTTGAATTGAGCCTCATTTTGTTACGATTGGTTAGGAAAAGCTTAACTGAGTTTACTGTGACACAGACATTTTCATGATCTGTGTAAAGAAACAACTTTCAAGGGTGGATAAAATAAGTACCTAAGAACAAAACTGAACTATGCTTTTGAACACATTCATGTAACTGTTTTTGACAAAATGTCTTTTCACAAGACAGTTTCAGAGAAACAGATAATGTGTTGTTCATGTGGCTACAATATAGACTCTATGATTAGAAGCCCTCTCCAATGTTTTGTATCCGCTTCCTGTTCAAGTATTTATCTAGCCCTCTACCAATCACAGGCAGAAAGACACTTGGTTGGACGGTAACATGGATTACACGTTTTAACTGAATTTTGGCTCCAGGTTTTTTTCCTTTACCTTAAGCGAGCGCTTCAGGAAAAAGTTCAAGTTTGAGCTGAAATAAACCCTTAAATTTATAGCTTTAAATGCATCCTCTAAGAACTGAACTTAAGATGAGTACTTAAAGTACTTAAAATATATCATGCAAGTAGTACAAGCTCGAAACATGATCTAAAGGTGTTGACTCATATGCAGTTGATGAACTTTTATTTCACTAAAATGGTTCAGAAATGCAGATTTAGTCTTGAAAGACGTCTGTGGACGTCTCACTTTACCAAGTTTACCTTGATAGATTAAATTATTTCAAATTCAAATTTTCTTTGTCACATACACAATCACACATAATATGACATACAATGAAATACTAACACAAACAAGCGTTTGGTGATATTGACTGTGTCTGAGATTCCTGACATTGACTGTCTTCATTGTTTAAAGCATGAGAAAAACATAGACTCCTCCCAGAAAGACCACTAGTTTGCTTTTAGGCAGCTGATGAGTAAATGTGCCTTTTCTGTTAGAAAGGGTAGATTTTTATCTTCAATTATTTATATACACCTCTTCAAATACTCTGAACTTCTGGAAAGCAATTAATGTGTTTAAAAACAACTTCTCTATTCCTCATTCTGACCTATATCTCATCCCATCTACTCTCTGGTCAGAATGTGTTAGATGTACAGTTGTTCTGCTCTGAAATAATTGTTAATTTTTTTCTTTTTCTCAGTTATTTTAGTCACATCTTTCACAAATAACTTTTCACATGAACTGGTTTGACCAAATCAAATAGACCTCTCTAAAGTGACCTTGATATATATGAGGTTTTCCATAAAAACAAAACAAAACATGAATTACATACATTTACTAAGTGTCAAAAATAATCAGCCTCCAACGATGGACAGGAGAACCTTGAACAATTTTAATGGACAAGCTTTTCTATTTGATGTAGCGTGAGTCCTGCCCAATCTTTAACGCTCATTTCATAGCTGCTGCAAAATTATTCAATATAATTGACAGTGAGTAAACCTGAAAGTGTCATAGTGTCAAAGTGTATTTTTGTTTCATCATGTAGAATTCACAGTATCTGGAAGACAACCCAGGCAATTCCACTGCACAAAGGAAGCTGATCTCCATAATTATAGACCAGTTTCTAAACCGTCACAAAGTTATTCCACATGGTTCAATGGAAAAGTTTTATCAGTATCTATATTAATGCTTTTGCTGCCACCATCTTGGACTGCAGATGACAATAATTTTATTATTCTGCTCTCGATACCTTACAAACTGCTCTGTATAATCACTAAGTTTTAAATGTAGAAAAAAAATGTAATTGGTTTTACAGAGCTTCCAATACTGATTTTAATGTTTTAAATATCACTGTTTTTAATGTCTCTGTCTATGTATAGAGCTTTTGTTTATGAAGGTGTTTCCTGGCCATGTGCCGTCTTATTTCATATCTATGCTCATTGTAAATAATGGAAAATGACTTGCTCCAGTACATTAGTCTTCATGTCCCAAGAGCTTTTACTGAACTGGGAATATCTGCTTTTACTCACTTTGCACCAGCATTGACGGTATCTCAAACACCCATAGCAGATTTTGGACCGTCATATTACACTTACTGTTCTTTACTGTGTATGTGCACGTGCACAGTGGCTACATCAGTAGCATTGTTCACACTCATACCTTTCGTCTGTTTGGTAGATTGAAAGCTGTATGACACTTAGAGGTGGATCAGAGCTGAAACAACCCTCCCCGGCATAAGAAGTCTTTTTGGGTACTTCAGTTTCAAGCACAGGATGGCTGTGCTAACCCTAAGCCTATTAATAAATATAATTCTATCATTCTGTGGTAGCTATTCATTTTAAATGGCCTACTCATTGAAGTCCTGTAGTGCATAAACTTGTTCCACTGGAATGGCAAATTTAACATCCTCTCAGTAAGTACATTACACACAGATAGCTACGGAAATGCTCATGTTGATCAAATAAGATAAGATAACCCTTTATTAGTCCCATGGGTGGGAAATTTGCAAATGTTTGCTAGCTCTTCTCACCAGTAATAGTAGTATGAATCATGTTACGGCTGCAGTCATGTGAGTAATGTGGCTGTTGCCACTGTTTGTTTAGTCTCTAGCTAGCTGCCCCTACTGGTTATGATGGTATTGCATCTCAGACATATTGCATGTGCCCCACACACACACACACACACCTTGTGGATATTGAGTGTTTAACAGTAACGTCATAACTATAATGAAAGTAATTAGTTCAGAATCTTATTGGTTCTCACAATGGCTTCATCACATCTCCGAGCTCTTCACTGTTTCAGAGTGTGGCTCAGTATTTCCCGTTCATGCAGCATTATCATGGGAACTCACAGGCTTCATACACTAAATCAAATGGCTGATAACTTGTGTTTCATTTCAGTCATTTTTAGTGGCTGGGAGATTCCTGTTCACTCTGGATTTGTTTGGGAAAACTATGATGCAAACTGCAGTTTTCAGTGTTTACCTCAGACAGCTTAGCAGTCACTCAAAAGTAAGATGAAAAGGTTTCTCATGCCCCACTTCTCTCCTAAATCAGCAAAGACAAACAAAGTCTTCAGAACATGCTCCAGTGACTTTCAAGTAATTGTTCATGCAAATGTTATCAGTTTCACATATAGCTCTAGTACTGACAATACTATTGCTTCAGACTTCATTTCAGAGATTGGGACTTAAGTTAGCCTGGTCATTCATCATGTTGACAACTAGGCTTTCCTTTGACTGACTTGATACTTGACCCAGACTCTACATTAAAGACTTGTGAAATTTCATTCTGGGAAATAAAAACAAGAGCAAAAATATCCTGTCAGTTCTAGTATGGGAATAAAACCTTGCTTTTCTGAGCTTAACTGTAATCTCTTCCTGCTCATTTTACAGTGTTTTTCTGGAAGGCCTTCCCCTTGTAGGTGCAGTAAGACAAATTTTACAAGACACTTTAAACCCTTCTAGAGAGGTTATGTAGTCTGCAGTTTGGATAGCAAATGTGCAGTGCATTTCTTAGAAACAACAGCCTAAATTGAGGCAGAATATCCAAAATAAAAAATTAGCCAATGTTACATCTGCGTTAACATGTCTACTCATATCTTACAGGGATGCCATGGTAGTCTCTAGAGTTTCAGTTTAAAGATTAACTGAAACTGATTTGAAGATTAACTGATTACTTTTACCTTGGTAACTGTCTTCAGATAATCATTATACTGATGAGAATGGACTACTTGGCTGACAGACATCGCTTGTCGGACGAGGGGGACACCAATCATGCAAGGTAGTTATTTGGCCAGATGCCAAACGTCTGTAGGGCTCTGTTTTCTCTGGTTGAAAGTCCTCTGGTTTAAAGTGCTGTGTGTTGCTAATTTGACATCATTTTCTATGTCACATTATTACCTTTTACTGGGGCCTCTATCCACTTCCAACATGCTTTCTGAGAAAACTACTATCCACAGTCCCCATCCAGAAAAAATAAGAAAGGTAGTCATATTGGTTGCATCCTCCGATCTCCATGTGCAGGTCAAGAATACCATTCACTTTGCTCTTACTCTAACTTTAATATATATTTCCTATTTCCACATCTAAGTATACTTCACACTCAAAGTATTTCTCTGTTGAATTATGTGTTTAATAAAGAAAAAAACATTTTGTTTGAGAACTGAGGTTATACTTTTATTTATCAACCTTTAGAACTATCCGAATTTTCAGGATTGGTTGAGATGAAGATTCCCATTGATTTCATAATTATTTGAGTAATGCATGCTGGGAATTGTAATGGGCAAATATGATGAATGAAAACCATTTAAAATCATGAATCCTGTCGAACTGACATACACCTCAGAGACCCTAAATCTGAACCTGTATAACATCTAGTGAACAAGTGTGTTACTGTAAGACTCATTTAAATCTTTAATGAAACTTGTTTTCTGTACAATAGCTAATAATGAAATAATCGTAAATGATCTCTCCCCTGTGCTGTGTTTTTGGAATCACTGAGAGCAGGTCTTCTCTGAAAGAATGGTGCGGTGCCTATGCTTGCAGAATATGAAGGTTGGGGAGTGCAGTTGGAAAGCAGACTGAATGCTGTTTGATTGAGCATTTGTGCTGTGTATTATGTGGTCAGATAATGAATCTCTTTAATCTAACGTGCATGTGAAATCCATCAGTGTCACAAGAATGTAATCACATCAGGCAAGGAATGCAATGCACTACACAACATGCCACACACACCAAACCTCACAAACACACTTTATGGTGAAATATACACACAGAAGTGAGTGGGGTTCTAGTTGGAGGTCCCTCACATGTACACACACTTGAAAGTTATGTCTAAGCTGTCAGAAAAAGAATTAGAAGGAGTGTGTGTGTGTGCGCACACACTCGCTTCCTCTCGTGGGAGCTATTGGGCCTCTGAGGGGCCACAGCACGATACACACACACATACACACACATACACACACGCATGTACAGAGCTGATTCACTGACGGCTGAGCTTCCACAGGCATGGCCACTTTTGTATCAGCTTGGCCACTCACTTATATATTTTGAAACATTTTATACACATTGTATCATATTTAAGAACGGTTTGGTTCGACAAAGCCTTTGACAATACACACACTCTTTTCGATGATTTTCCTTCAGTGCTACATTATGACTGCTTTCAATTATCCTCAGTAATGATCCAGCTCCCATTCATGTGATCCTCACCAGCCTCTTCCTCACCAGCTTGAGCTTTTTCCCATAAACCTTAGGCCAATGTGTGAGTGTGTGGGCAAAACTGACCCCCAGTAGATGTGCCATGGACCAGCTCCAGATGCTTCTACCACCGCCCCTCCATTAAATGCTCTCCCACACGCTCCCGCTACTTCCACCAGGAGACCTTGTCCCCTCCCCCTCCTCCTGCTCGTTTTTCCATGTCCTTTTTTGGTGAAAATGCTGAAAGAAAGAAGGGGAGGAAGACATCCACCAATGCTGAGATGAGTGCGCCGATCTGGCTGTGTGTTTGTTATGAGCTTATATCTCATCAAGGTGAAGAAACAGCATACTCAGCAAACACACACATATGATGCATGCCTGTGCACCCACACAGCTAATCCAGAAACCAGTGTAGAGTCACCTTGAGAACAGAACCTTTACGGAAGAAGGTAGAAACTTTACAGATTGTATTTTTAATTGCTTTTGCACAATTTCTGTTATGAAATTTCAGCACAGTAAACAGATGCTGGCACTTTCATTTCAAATAAAAAAGTGGATATCGATGTAAAGTTTTGTTACAACAGCAACAGTTGTCAGAAATGACAGCAAAGTTGAATGTACACACAATCAGCAAAATAACTGAATACATGCTCATTTAGACAGTTACATTTATTATACAGTTTCTCACCTATTAATATTTTCCCTTCAGTAACCTCACTGCTATGATTCATCCTTCTGAGTAGCATCTGCTGGATGTATGTTTATCTCCAGGAGCTGCATGTTGGGACAGTGTGAGACGTTTAATCTTTCTTCAGTTTTATGTGAGTGGCAGGCTGCTGCCTCAGAGCACGCAGTTACCAGTGTTGGCCTCAACAGTTTCAACAAAATCATTTTTATTAGACTTTTTGTTGTTTATATTAATTATCTAAAAAAATTTAAAGCTTTGTTTTTCTATTAGTGCCTGCAGTTTAATAAACAATGCCCGCAAGTATATTGCAAATCTAATATTACTCATAATTCCAAAAGTTGATGTGACTGGAAAAGAAATGAAAGTAGAGCAGAAATCAGCATGACGAACTGGTTTAGAAAAGTTGTGGTTTCTGATGATTACAATTCTTTTGTTGACCTGTCAAATCAGGGTGGTCCAAGGGAGCACTGACTTTGGCATAAGAGTAAGCTGGGTGCTGATCTCTTTAAGGCCGCACAAAATAAAAATGGACTTTGAAGTAGAGGCCTATATCTTCTATGTTATATAGCTATATAAAACATTATTTCCTTGTTTTTACAATTTCCTGAACTTATGGAAAAATCCCATCCAGTCTTAAGATTAGGATGCACATTGTAACATTAGTAATAATTTCCCACACAACACTGTGCTAGTTTATCCTAAAAGATGTGATAAAAGAGTCACTGGAGATGTTTGAATCACTTTGCACAACCACATAAAGTGAAACTTTTACTAGCCTGCTTTGCCTGCAAATAACTAGGCATATTTGCAAAGTACTTGCTAAATGTATTTAGATAAATTTTGAATATTCAGATACCTTAAGGGGCCATTCACATATCGCGCCTAAAAACGCATGGAAAATGCGAGACGCGTCGCTTTCTTCTTTTTTCAAAAGCGCTCGAGCGCTTGCGCTCCGGGAGTGTCTGTCGTTGCTAAGCAACCATCAGCCACGCTCTCCATTAATTTCAGCAATGGATTTCCACCGACGAAAAACCCTTGCTGTAACTCTGCTACATGATTTATTTATGCCGAAAAGAAAAAAAACGCCGTAGTGTTTGGGTGCACCCCATTCTTCAAAAGTGTAAAAAACACAGGGAATTTCACCAGCTGACCCAGGAGCTCCGCCTGGATTGTTGGTTGGATTATATCTTAGGAAAAGTTGACTTAGAAAAATAATGGGGGCTTGACAAATCATAAAGTTCAGGAAATCCCTGGATCACAATGATGAGCTGCTTCTCCAGGAGCAGGCGAGGAAAAGGCGAGAAAGCTTGTCACATGACCCGCGGTGCGCTTGCGGCATTCTGAAAAGTTGAGATGTTTACAACCCAACGCAGCACGTACGCCCCCGAAAAAAACAGGCGCATCGCAACGCACCGCGTCGCTTCCGTTCCACAAAAGACGCGATATGTGAACGGCCCTTTAAGGGGGCCTATTATGCAAAACTCACTTTAGTTATAATAGGTCAATAGACTATACAAAACATGTATATGAGATATTACCAGCCTTATTCTTCAGTTTTGGTCCCTTTCAAAATGCCCCGTTTGGATGGCTGGCTTAGTATGACGTCAAGCTGGGCCAATTTGCATAGAACCACCACTCATCTGTCGACACACCACCCACTAGCCTGTTGCTTGTCAGCCCTTTCGGACGCCATCTTGGGTCTTTGCGGCTCCCAAATTAATTTATTAAAAATAATTATTTTTGTTTGTGGTTGGACTCATTTTAAAGCTAAGACTCTGATGTTTCGTGTACAAATCTATACATTTATGTTCAAACAGTAACACAGGATGAAATACTGGATTGTATATATGCTTGTGTTTTATGTCTGCTGAATTCAGACGTGCCTGATCACTGCAGTGGCAAAAACTCACACCGCACAGCTGACCAAAACACAAACAACCCTCCGCTATTAGTTAAGGCAAAGAAATTGGGGTGAAAATACACTGATCAAGGTGTAAAATGTGCGTTTTGTTCCCGTGAACGTATAAGGTACGGCTCCGCTGCGCCCCAACACCAGATTAGTTGAAGGGCTGTGTCTACATGCAGAGAGGTATTTCATGTGCTGTTGACTGCAAATAACAGCACACATCCCTACAATTTCTCCCAGACAAAGCATACTGAAACACTGCGTGGCTTACAATTGAGCAATCGGTTTCGTTCCACCTTAAGTATTTAAGGTAGAACAGAAATTTTGAATAAGGGAACAATCTTCAGCGTCGTGAAGGATCTGTACCTACTGTTCGTGACAAGTCATCAGATGAGGGGAGATGTAAGTACTTTCAATGAATGACTTTTGTATTTCTCTTGCAGTTAAGTATGAACTAACTTGTTTGTTTCCTTTTGCATGAGTCAAACGAGCAGCGGAAGGGGTGGGTGGAGCATGGGATGGGTGGGTGGAGCATGGGATGGATGGGTGGAGCATGGGATGGGTGGGGCGTGGCCAGCAACAACTTATTTGCATGAAAAGGACAGAGCTCTGAAACGGCGAGTTTTGAAATGGACCAAAACTGTGAAGATTAAATCTGGTTGTTTTTTTTAGAGTGAGTTTTGTATAATATGTTCCCTTTAAACAAAAATTACACTTGTGAGAAAATGCCCTCTTTAAAGGTAAAAAATAACTCGCTGTTGTGACATTAACACAGCGGATGTAGTACATCCGAATTTCATTCATACTACCCTCATTCACACTATATAGAACGTACTGTTTTAACGGTAGAGCAGTACGTTCTAACTCAAATGTAGTATGTACTCAAGTAGTATGTCGTTTCGGATGCAGCATCTGTGTCCATACCCCTAATTCCGACTCCATTAAGTCCATACCTGTAATTCCAACGATACTTAGCCTGGATAGCTGTCTATTAACTGTAGCAGTTGGATAATGTAGTGGACAGCACCATTTCCCTGCGTATGGGTTGAATTTTGCTTCAGACAGAATTTGCCACTGTTGACTATATCGCTAGTGAAAGTAAAGTGACTGTGGGAGAATATTTTCAACTAGGCTATCAAATCACTGGAGAGAATTTTCAACAGAATACACCATAATATTCCTGACAAATTAATCTTGCTGCGGATTTAGAGGGTCAATCAGAATACAAGGATTCAAATAGATGGTCAGAGTTAAGCTAGGGACAATTCAATCTGCCTATAAGATTGTTGGAATTAAAATGTAACCAGACAAGCACATAACAGGAGGGAAAATTGCCAAATAGACAAGGGTGGCAGGGAATTAAGAAAACCTGTGTAAATAAAATTTGGACCCCTTTTTAGCTTGATGCTCGTTACTGAGTGGTTCACTTTGACTGGAGGCACCAAGCGCTTGCTTGGTTTGCTTGCCCTTTAGCATCTGCCAAAATCATCCCTCACTCCCATATCAAATTAACTATACCAGAGAATAATACACATACAACTAGATTCATTCATAAAATATTTATTAACAAATAACATCAACAAACCTCCTTGCATCTTAATGAGATTTTTTAAAATCACATTCCCAATCTTAACATCTGTATTGCATTGTTCTAAAAACAAACACAAATAAAAAAAGCATTAGCTAACTCTGACTAGCCAGCATCAAAGCTCAAAGTGAATATGTATATTTAGAATTTTTCAAGGTGAAATTAGTAAAATTAATTTTTAGTTACAGAGCTATTATCATTAGTCTGGAAAGCAAAAAAAGTAAGAGAACACAAACAGCATGCATACCATCCTGCTGACATATTCATACTGCAACATACATTTTTGGGGCTCGCCCAATCATTCACACTTCTCAAATATGGCTCAAAGAAATAAAAAAGTAAAGCACATAACATACAAAAGACTATAAAAATGCTGAGCGACGAGCTTGTATAGATTAGACCAGGGGATATGGGAACAGCAAGCAGACAGGGAAAGGTCGTGCTCTGTTTCTGTACAGTGTATGCATGCTGTCTTTGAACTTCTTTGACTGTGCACAAGATATTTTCAAGCCATAGTGCAAATGCTAGATGCTTCCATCATGTCATTTCAACTTTTAAAAGCTATTTGTTGTCTGTTATACAAGTATTTGGTATTCTCTGTTAGAGTATGAAAACAAAATTGGACTGTAAAGTTACAATATGCTCAGTAACAAAACAATGAAAAATATAGTAAACACTACAAGTGCTCACAGATTACAGCATTTAAATCCCTCAACTTTTTTTTGTTTTTTTATAAAATCATTCATTGCATTACCGTCGTATGTTTCCTGAAGGCACTACTTTTATCCAATGCAACAAAATTATTTCATTGGAACATTTGGGAACAATTGTGCATCTCATTATCCAGGAGGACACCTTTGATTTTCTATGTTTTATAGGCTTTGATCACATACTCATTACAATTACTCATTACTCACATGCCAGCTCTGAGAGGCAATAGGTGGATTATTTCTTCATACGTTAAAGCTGTTACACAGCGTGGCTGTCACTGAATGGAATAAGGATGAGCTATTTTCCACCCCACCAAAGCAATGCACCAGCCAGCTACAGAATCTACGTGATCATGAAGACAGCGTTTGAGACTGAGCATTTTGAGTTGAGCTTAGTATTGTTCTTTGGCAGGTGATTTAAAAAGGGCACTGTCTATAAATAAAACGAAAATGGAAATGAATAGAAAATGCTTAAAACACCCAAAGAGTGTGCAATACATTGCTCATAAGGCACATATCTACATAGATTTATTTCTTCCAAGCCTGGTCTCACATAGATGCTTTGAGAGTTGCCTTACTGCGTTGCAATAAGGCGAACTGCTCCTTTATAAAACTTTTTAAAAAATGATGCAGAACATGCCTCCACATGTTGTGAAAGTTGTCTGCGTCCTGGCTGAGAATCAAAATAAGACAGCTTGTATATGCAGCAGTGTTTCCTGAGCAGGATCAGTATGGGTGAAAGCTCTAGAGATTCTCTCAATCTGCAAGTGTGGAGACATGCAACAATGTGTGGAAGTTTGGACGGTGGCTCTATAGATTGCTGTTGCAGTCGCGACAGAGGATCTCCTCTCTCTCAGGGAAGAATCCAGCCCCCACAAGCGACACTGAGCATCTGCTGCACGTGAAGCATGTCTGGTGCCACTGCCGGTCCTCAAAAGAGATGTACTTCCCGCCACCAAAACCTGAAAACACATCCACATGAGGGCCAAGAACTCAATGGCAAAAAACCAGAATCATTCTACATGTAGAAACTTTACTGTACCTGTGATTGGTTTGCTACACGCCTCACACTTCTTGGCATAAAGGTTGCCAAAGCACTTGAGGCAGTATGGACTCTCATCTCGGGAGGTGAAGTGCTGGCCAGCTAGTTGAACCTTACAGCCTGTACACAGAAAGCACTCCTTATGCCAGGGTTCGTCACGGTAGGTCACGCCACCTTTGGCCAAGACCTGAAACAGAGGTACTAAGTAAATCACAAAAAAAGTGTGAAAAAAATCTGTTACATAATAGATCCACCCGCATTAAGAGCATGACCTTTTAATGCTTTGATTGTACTTATTTTCAAGTTAAAAAAATTAAACAAAAATGGTAGTAACCATTTTAAGGAAAATAACACATGCATAAGAACATATTTCACATTTTATTTGCCTTTAATAATTATCTTGATGAAACAAATCAATGATAATCCTTTAAAATGGATTAGGATCCAAATCCTAATCCATTCTGAATGTTTTGGCATATTGTTACATTTTGCCTTCTCTTGCAAAGGTTTTTGGCTTTCGACTATCGGGAAAAAGCTGGAGGCCACTGACCTGTTTGCATCGAGTGCAGCGAGGGGCAAACTTGTTCTCATAGCAGGGCACACAGTAGTGGTCATCCTTATCTGGGATAAAAGACTTGGAGCCAATAGGTTGCTCACAGCTGTTACAAATGAAACAGCCCTCATGCCATGTGGAGCCACCATACTCTAGCTTCCTAGTGCCTGAGGGGAACACACACACACACACAGAGAGAGAGAGAGAGAGAGAGAGAGAGAACAAAAGACAATAAATATTAATGTGAATACACATATACTGAGATAACAGAAAAGGGTAGCTAAGAGCTTCATCAAACAGAGGTTCAAGAGACCTTGATTTCTGATCATGCTTTTCAAGTAACAGCAATTTGACCTGATATCATTAGCGTCAAAAATGTTCTTCAGAGTCTACTAAATGTTCACGAGTTCTCCAGATCAAAAGGCCAGTTAAGATTTTCCTGAAGGAGGCCAGCTGAGATTTTACTCAAGGTGCTTTACTCTGCAAACGGGAGATATAATCCTCCAGCCTGTTTGAAGAAGTATTCTGTTACAGCTAAAGTATCTCTTTCAAGTTGGAGGCTCCAAAGGGAGAGTATGAAAGCAGCCACTTTTGCACTGTAGACCACTTGAGGTGAAATTGAAGTTGAAAAAAAAATATGCAAAGAGTGCTCAAGTGAACTGCTATAACACAAGATACAGCCAGCTATTGTTTTTGACTTGTCGGTTCCAGTTTACAATTAGAAGTTATGACCACTAACTATGTGTTTCTCTTCCACAATGAAAGCTTCAGTGTTAAAGAAATGAAACAAGCCTTGCTCTGTTGAATCAAAGTGATCGCTTCTTGAGTTCACATCTAGGATTATTTATAGTGTTTAAAATGGAATGACAGGCTTTGTGTTGTGCTTTAGAGGGACACGTAACACATTTTTTGTTGTTGTTTTTTTGCACAAGTAAGAGAACAAAACCCTTTTCACGCCTGTAATCCTTTACTGTTTTATGGCTCGTTCTGGCATATACAGACCTGCTGAAATAGTTTACAGGCTTATCTTCTCCTCTCATCAGACGCTTGGCAAAATGCCGTACTCAAGGATTTGGCAGAGAGACAGCTAAGATCGGCAAACTGGCAATTACACTGTCAAATCTAGCCTTGGCGCTGACTGGTTAACTTTCTACCTCTCTCTCTTTCTCTCTCACAGTAGCCCTATCAGCACAATCTTTACACTGGCAACACTTCCTCCATTTTCCTGCTTCTCTCTGGTCTCATCTTAGTCACCACCTAGTAATGTTACCCCCATATCTGTGGTATTAAATGTCTCCTATGAGTAGCATGTGAATATCTGTGGTTCTATACGCGACAACATGTCAACAAAAAGAAAGCACAGTGTCATGACGTGTCTCTGTGGCAGGGTCATACCAGGCATGACGGTCTTATCGCAGGCCACGCACTTGGAGGAGAACTCGTTGCAGTAGCAGTCATTGCAGAGCAGAGCATCATCCTGACTGGTGAAGGGCTCGTCAGCCAGTGAACGGTCGCAGCGGAAACAGCGGAAGCAGTGCTCATGGTAGTGCCTATCTTCGTAGAACAGCTCCTACGCACGTGTGCGCGCACACACACACACACACACACACACACACACACACACGAGTTGACTTTTGCCCTAGTCAGGATACGTGCATATTATGTGTGATGAAGTTAAGGTGCATTTGGCTGGCTTTCCATAGTCACATTTGAATTGCATGTTAAGCCCTGCAATACAGTTTGGCTCAACTTTGTGCTATGACACACAGGCAATACATCAAGCAAACATAACTTCCAATGACACTGGCTCAAGCTTAGTCAAAGAAAACAGTTTATTGGATATCTGATAAGGACCAGCTTTTTTGATACCTCTTGATGCCAAAGGAGTACTGGAATTCCAAAAATGATCACAGAAGGCAATAGTGAGATTCTTTGTAAGCCTGCATTGCTCATGTGATAGAATGAGTGAATCATCAAGCGTAGCTGTAAAAGCTTTGTTATAGCAAGAATGATATGACATAAAAATGTACAACCTACTCATTTGTTAGCTATTGGAATAATTGAGTATGTTCTATGTGACTTTAATTGCTTTTGAATTGTTGGAAATGATGTTGCATGTCACTCACAGCATGCAACTAATTGTATTAAGGTTTCACAGTGTAATGTCAGTCACATGCTTTTCTAATTGGCAGCACATTGGACACTAATGAGCGGTATAGAAACATGCCGGAATTTACAGTTTCCCTTCCAGGCAAAGACATTTACGATTAAGACATTAGATAACATGGAAATCAACTGCACACATGTAGCTTTTAATGTGGCTGACTGTATGTGTGTGTGTGTGGAGGGCTTCTGAACTCATGTAAAATACACAGGCAGACAGTAATGAGCCAGATTCAATGGAATTTATAGCTTGCATGCTGCACAGCCAGGATAAACAGAGTTTATTTATTGTCTGCTGTCCCTCAGTGTCAATAACTCATCAGTCTGTTGGGTGTGCGTCCAGAGTGCGATATGAATCTCAACCACAACTGCTGAGCTATTTACTGGCTTTCTAGGCTCGTGTTTACTATTTCCCCAAATGATCTGATTTGGCTCTCTGTACTTTTCATTTACAGGGGATTAAAGTTGCCCTTATTAGGGTTAGGGAGGATTAGTTGTATGCCTCAGTTGGTGAAGTGCTACCGAATGTTTTACTCAAATGCTTCCTTAGCTGTTTTGACTTAATTGAAGAAAGGTCTTAATTGAATAATACATAACCCTGATTCTTTCTGTCTGTTTTCTCCATTCTTTCTGTTCCACTGTTGATGTAAAATTTAAATGTAATCTGACTGCTAAGTGAGCAATTATAATTTAGTCACATAAACATTTACCTTTAGAATAGATATCTATTCTTTACGGACAGATTTGAGTCTGTGCTTCTGACTTTTTTGGTTCGTTCAGCTCCTTGGAAATACCAAAAAGTAATGTTCAATTTGTGGCTGAAAACTCACTCTCGCATCATGGCCAATAAGCTCCTTGCACTCATCGCAGGTGTTGGCGAATAAGCTGTCGTAGCACGGGATGCAGTATGGATTGTCCTCTGCCTGAATGTACTTCCTGCCATACAGGGATTCTTTGCAGCTTTCACAGTCAAAGCGCTCACTCATGTTGTCCTGGTAAATCTCTGTAACAAACAAGGCACAAACAAACACACACACACACAGGGAAACTGTTAACCCCAGATGTGTAATCTAGCGGTGGGAGGGAAGGAGAGAGTGACACACAAAAAGAGATAGTTCTCTGATGAGACACCACACAAAATGCCCATTAACTTTTATAGCTCTCTGATAGCAGGTCAGGGATTATAGAGAGGTAGTAGGTGTCACTACCTCTACCACTCTACACTCCTTTCTATTATTGCAATGGGACACGTTTGTGTCTGAAACTTCAAATGAAAGAGTTATAAAATGACACCATGCTGAGACAAAACTCCACAGCTGAATGAAGGGGAAAACTATCACCACGCTGCTGAAAGGACAAATGTTTGTATGATGCACCTGTAAATATTTATGCAGGAAACATTTATGGTGGGGATGTACAGACCACCTATGATGAGCAGAACGGAGCATGGTGTGTGTGTGTGTGTGTTTTTCAAATGAAACTCACAGTTACAGAAGATAAACCGGACTTATGTATGTTAGCATGATCTTAAATAGAACACTTGTCACAAACTAATTTGCTCCTCAGGTGGGGCTAACCCAGCATATCTATTTCTACCACCCAGTAACGATAATAATAATTACCTGTACAACTGAGCAGTCCTCAAATAATTACAAGTGCGTTGGAGCAGTCCTCAAACACTGTGCTGTCTGTATTCCACAGGCCCAGAGGGATAACGTAATCACTGGCTGGAGGATGAAAGAGAGAAACCACAGCTTCTCCTGTTTCCTGACGTCACAGATTGCTTGACAAAAAGGCCCAAACGAGTGTGGGTGTGAGGAGTTCAGATAAAAGCAAGCCATCCGTCCTCAAGGTTCATAAATAATCAGCTGACATGCTTTTTTCTCAAATGACATGGCTCACCCTCTCCCAAGAGGTCCTTCGAGCACTCCTTCACAATACATCTGCTCATTAATTAGGGGCGCTAGCATTAGCGGCTCCTGCGGCCCGAGGCTGCCCCTGCCTCACATCATTAGAGCCCTGCTAATGAAGGAATCCAAGTTTTTCCCTGTAGGGCCTTCCAACTTCTCTTACATGCTACAGCAAGCCCTCAGCACACCTAATATGGCAAGCACTGCCGTCATCATGACAAACACAGTTGCTCAGTGGTGGCCACTGTAATAACTGTTTGTATGAGATGAGAGGAGACGGTCAGAAGAGAGTGGGGTCACTGTTCAGACCAGTGCAGCTGTGCCGCACCTGGGAGATTCGACCAAACAGCCATCTGCTTCGCCCATCATGACTCAGGGCTGCTGTTCAGTGGTAACTTCCTGCCTGTGTGTACACTCGACTTCAAAGCCTGATACTGACTGATGCCCAAACCGAAGGGGTCGAGAAACATCGACTTAACAACTTTGTGGCTGTCATTCCAAAGCCTAATCTTTCATTGAATGTATTTGTTGCCCAGGGGGCATGGCAAACAAATTTGTTGACAAGGGTGGGGCTTGTGGGAAAGTGTTTCTCAAACAGGGGTGGGGACTGGCAAACTTATTTGCAGACGTAAAAAAAGTACTTTGAAGGAAGTAGTGAGGGCAAAGTGGCTTTCAAGAAAAAGTGGTGGGGACATTATGGCTTTTTTACTTGTGAAGTTATCTTTTTTGAGATACAAGGTTTTGTCACAACAGCAACAAAATGAAACCGAAATGAACAGATGCATGCATTTGTTTATTTATAACAGGTGAGTCTAATTCCATACTGTCCATCTAAACCCACCACAGGGTCACTGCTGACACTGGTGTGACTACATTCTATCTACAAGAATATTTATGGCCTCAGGGGAGGAGCAGGATTCACTTAGGAAATGCATCAGCAGGCTCTCAAAAAGAACAGAAGCCCTGGACCTGTTCTGATTCCAAAACCTGATACATAAATACTTGTTTTGTCTATGGTTGGGAGTGTTGTTATTGCATTGTGTCTAGTGTTTAAAACTTTGTACAAGAGCAGCTAAGACCAAAAGAGTAACAAGACATGAGAAATGAGCCCAAGGCAGCTCATGATTTGTTTCTCAGAAAAAAGGATGATGTCATCATTGACCCTGGGTCAAGCGTGATCGGCTCCAGAAGCTGGGAACAAGAACTTCCCATTCTGCCTGCTTTTAAAAGATCCAGAGTGGCTTGGTTAAAAGCTAAGAGAGGGGATATTTCATACACTAAATCTGTGAAGCTGTGAATCAACTTGTGCATTGTACTGTGGAAGAAGAGGATTTTGTGCGTCTGTGTATAAAGTAAGAGAAAGATTATTTGTTGTGACAACAACTAGTTTAGCAGTGGATCAGAATTAATATAGAGTATTTATTATCAGATTAAAAACTATATTTTCCATTGGAAATGGTTGCTTACATTACCCTACAGTCTCATCATCAAGAATCCTTTAAACCCATGTTTTAGAGTACAGGAAGTCTGCTTTTTCCAAAGAGAGGGACTTGTGACTATGATGGATCAGCTTGTAGTTGAATACCAAAACTATGAGCACAACGGTCCCCAAGGGCTAGGGATGTTAAACTTCCTGTGAAAAACTATAACCAACAACTGCAGAGCTGAAGCTTTTTAGAACAAATCATCTGAAGTTACAATGGCCCCTCTGAACCACAACGAAGAAAACATTCCACTGACCCTGGTGAATGATAGCAAAACTCCAACTGAAATTCAAAATAAACTTCATGTCAGCTAAGATTTTGCCCCTTAGATTTCTCCATGCGTCCACAAGTCTGTACGATAACTGAGGAACGACAAGGCCAATACAGCATGGTTGTGAAGTTAAAGAGAGACCGTGCTGGAGGGGAGCAAGGCAGCGCGCTAATTCAGCCCAAAATCCTGCTTCACTGAAGTCACCCTCAGACAACAGCACTAATCCCCTGCCCAAATTCGGATCACGCTCTGGTTCACTTTCAACAGGCTGGCTGTGCTTCCCACTGGGAAACAGACCTAGGCTCTTCCTGTTCCCGACGCTGACAAGGATTCAGGCTGACAAACATCTCCATAGGTAATACGAGACAATAGACTGCCAACACAAGCCCTAAATTCAATAACACAGCTGAGTATGATAGAGCTGATATACATTGCTGGTAAAATTATAAGACAACCTATCCTTTAAAATGCAGAGCTGGGCAATAATGATGGAAGGTTCAGATATTTTACTGACTTGGATCATTGAATGTCTTTCAGTAAAATGAATGAATCTTGGAACTTGTGTGGTGGTGTACCCTCATTTCAGTGCTCAAACACCATTGCTTAACTAGCTAACGTATAATACACAAGTTCAGTTTTAAGGCTCTAAAGCAACCTTTTGTACCCTTTTGGACCACGGACATGGTTGACCAGCAATCCTCACCAGTACTGACAGCGCTGGTCATGTCACTGTTGTAGACGCGTGAATAATGAATGTAAGTTAATAATGAACATAGTTATGAAATGTGAACAAATCAGTTGTATAACACTATGCAGAATATGCAGTGGTCATGTGACAAATGAACAAAAAGAAATACCAATTTGTAAATAAGCCTGTAGCTAAACTCTCCTAGACAAAACTAGTGGTATGCGCGAGCGGCCCAGGGGGAAACACTCACTCACTGAGACTCCTGAGTCATTCAAAAGAGTAGTTCAAAAATTGCTCACGAATGACACATCACTACTGGGAAATACAAATATGTCATTACTCTCATGATAAATTACATCACAGTATGCATTTCTGAGCATTGTCAGTACTTATAGAAACAACTGTATGTTTCCTAAAAAAAAAACAGAGGCCTGTAAAAAGTGTATAGTGCACTTATTTATTTTTCCTTTCTATTTTATCCCAATTTTTTATCGCAAATATTTAATTCAAATACATTTGAGATCACATATTTTGAACTGTTCGCTTTTTTCTACATGACAATATAGAAAATGCACTTCAGTTACTGATACAGTCCTCTTTAAATGGGGCACAACTGAGCAGACAATAAACAATTTTTATGTAAACATGTTAAAATGATCACAGTACGTAGCCTTGACAGCAGAGGAAGGCTGGTCCGCCAAAGCAATACATTTCCTTTTTTGGGGGCACTTTCTTTTTTGCTACAGTTGTCTGCTGTGTTCAGTACATTAAATAGGAAGCTGTGTTTTCAGGTGGAATAAAGCCTGCAGTGGAGAAGTTCCTGGCCGTTGTACACTTTTTCACATTTGCCTTTAACAATGATTTGTTTCTTGTCTGTTGTCCCTGGTAAAAAAAAAACCACGAAATGTCTGGGATTTTTTTTTTTTTTTTACCAGCTTTACCAGTTTACCAGCTTCTGCTCAGTCTTGAGAAACCGACTCCTCACTAAAAACCATGTTCATTCTTATAAAAAGGAAATACATTTGTGATCTTTTCTAATGACCTTAAATAAAAGGAACTGTTGTGTAAACACAGAAGCCCCAAAAAGAAGAAGGAGACAAAATTTAGAGGAAGAGTCTAGGAGAAACCATGGCTGTGCTTTAAATCAAACAGCGGGGAGAATGAAAGCTTGCATTTGGATAAACACACACCAGCATGCTGTGATCAGTCTGCTGCCTGGAGGATGTCCAGGCAGTCCAAAGCTCCTTGTTTGATTTATAGAAAGAAGAAAATACTACACTGGATACTTGCATACCATTTGAAGCCGATAAAGCCACACTGAAAATGGTTAAATTGCTGAAGTGAAATGTTAACTTGTGCATAAAATGAATAAACTGTTATATTGAGTCGTAAAACAGCTTCAGTATTTAAATGGCTGCAAACATGAATGTGGTGCACTGATATCACTCTATTCTGATTTAAACTGAGGCTAATAATAAAAAAAGCCATGTGTAGCATCAAAACATCTCTAATAGCTCAGACCAATATACAGTGTATTCCCAAATGGGTATATGGTCATAATTCCCTACATGTTCCCTCTCATTTCAGACCTCTTTGGAACTGACAAGGCAGTAATAGACCAGTAGATAGACTTATTAATAATTCTGAATCTTGAACATATCCTCTTTTACTGATCATAATTACATTTTTAAATGTCTGTATTTTTGACATATCAGTTTACTTTAACAGTGTTTTGTTTAACTTTAAGTGTTGTGTATGTGAGATGGTTCCTTTTCTTTTTTTAGGTCAAACATACTCAGCAGTATGAAGTGCAGGTGCTAAAGCTGAGAAGATGACACCTTCCAGAGACAAGATCAGGACACTGTAAGCCTGACAAGGTGCCTGTGCTGATTTTCTGAAGTCTTGGGGACTTAATCACCAAAATGCAGGAGAAAAATGTGCCGCCTCTGGCTTTGGCAGTAACTGCATCAGATAAGACAAAGCAGCAGAAAGAGAGAAAAAAGTGAGGGAGAGAATAAGTCTTATCAGAGGAAGTGAGGAGGCAACCGTGCAGAAAAAGAGAGATAAAGACTTTAAGACAGATCAGCACGTTCACACTAGCTCTTTCAAACATTGTCTCAATCAAACCACTGTAACAAAACAGCTTTTGCTCAAAAATGATTCACAAAGTAACAGAGCAACTTCTGCTCTTATGGTGGGTAAACCCCTGGCTGTGCATCCTGCACTCTCCACAGAAGATTGCGAAGCCACATCATGGCCATGCATGGAAGTAAAGCGAGCACTGCCTTCTTGTTTACTCTTCAAGATCCACATGGGCTTGGGGCTTGGACACTGTTAGTAAACAATTCTTCTTACTTTGACCTCAAGGCTGACATCTCCCACATTTTTCTTACATGCAGAACACTGGGGGGACAGGCTACCTGCACCTTCTGCACGCACTCACACATCCTTGTCATAACCACTCAAGGCTCTGCCTGGACAAGTGTGTAGAAGTGTGTAGCCACTTTGTTAGAGTTCATCCTTTTAACTGGTCAAATGCACAACTGATGAAATTTAGCTTTTACTACATTTTTTCTCAATTGCTACTTACTATATTAGCTTAAGTATCACTTGACAACATCTGGTCCAAGACGACCATCATCAGCAAAAAAGCTCTTCTTTAAGACGGGTTGACTAAACATTGTGTTCTGGCAGGTGCAACAAGAGACTAAACAACAAGTAAACAATGCATGCAAAAGCTACAATATACCTGTTAAGATGATTGAGGGTTTAACTCCATAAATGATTTTCTATTACAAAAACAGCTTCATTAGCTTTGTTGACACAGCGATGCAGGTATGCCTGCCTGGCAGTACAGTGTGGGGCCTGTTCTGAGGCCTTGAGTCTATGCTATTTTAGGGCTTGTGGGATCAAGGCTGGGCAGAAGAACAGACATACACAAGGTCTAACCTGTCATTCCCCTGAGCTGTAAAACACAGCCTGTGGCTACTGGGGGTGGCACAGTCCACTCCACTGGAGGTAAACCTCGTAAACATCAAGGTCCTCAAATGAGCACTTGCCATGGGGGCGGTCACTGACAGCTGTGTAATTTGTCATTTTCCTGGCTTTTAACCAACAGAAAGGTGTAAAGGTATGCTCTTTATAGTGCTCCACCAAACCACACGTCTATGCACCAGTGCACTGGGGATCCTTCAGGTCATGGAACATGTGTAAGATCTCTTTCCATGGAGAAGTCTTAACTCCCTGTTCAACAAATACATCTTGGAATAAATCCCTCCTTTGGAATTTCTGACTCCTTCTGATCCTACCTTGTCCACTGACAGACAGTTCAAATTTAACACCAAAAGTAGTTTTAAAATATGTTGAAAAGAGTAAGTAACAGGTCTAATAAGATTGTCCTTTCTCAGGTCCATGTTTGGTTGTATCTTTCAAAAAAATATGCTGATTATGCAGAATCCTGACTATAGATTATACCATGGTATTGCTCAGTTAAATAGAAGTTCTCTACTTTTTCAATGCCTGCTGCATCACCCCTCTAACTACGTAAAATTTGAACCCCTACAATTTGTAAGCAACTACTGAAAAAAACATTAAGCAATTGAAGTTAGGTAATTTGAGTGAGGGGCTGTGTATAGTATAATGTGACCTAGCCACTCTAACCTCTCACTCTCACTCTGATAGCTTGCACCAAGATGACTAGTTTTGATCACAGTGGTTTCCATTAAAGATGCCAACTAAAATATGCTTTGGTTAACACTGACTAAAGTTTCCATTGCTGACTCCATGTGCGCTTTTAAAAATAAAGGTGCCATCGAAAGTCATTTGTTTCATGCCTAAAAGCTGCCTGGAGAACATTTCAGTAGATTTTTGTAAAAGAAATTTGATTGGTAAAGAATCTTTTTATTATATGATGGCTCTTGCATTACAAAACAGCATACTGTGAATCAAGCCTGAGTTATAAAAGCAAAATTCAGTGACCGACAGACATTGTTCTCATTATAGGAAGAGGCTAATTTAATTTACAGAGAAGCAATGGTGAATCAAGAAAAACATACTAAAATGTATGACCACCTACACAAAGAATTTAAGAACTGTTTTTCACAAATACAACTTCATGTACATTATCTCTTTACAGAAGAAAAAGGAGATATAAAAGAATGTGAAGGCTTAACTCATTAGAAGGACACACATATTTTCTTAGTGCCCATTCACCGACTATATGTGTGTTAATGTCACGGCTGAATAGACCTCAGTGGTTACGTGGTTGGATAAATAATTTTTAATTCATTTATCCAAACACACTAGAAGTTCTAAAAAAAACCTTTTTCTAAATGACTGCAACCTTGAAGGTCAATCATGAAGTGAAAATAGGCACAGCTTTATGTTATATTTATAACAGAAGTGATGGTCAAAAGAGGTCTTGCCTACATATTTCTCTGAGTGAAGAGAAAACAACTGCCATACGTTACAATTTCACATCTGGTTTCCATTGACAGAAGTATGCAGTCGACTGCAGTGTGCCAAAGTAGGTTTTGGATAGTCACTGCCTGGAGAATGCAGGAAAGGCCGTCTTTTCTACACTCTGCTGTGGTATTTGCTGGTAAGAGCTTAGCAGGTGAAGAAAGGATAACAGAAAGAGTGAAGGGATGGAGAGAAACTCAGGACTGAGAAAACAGCAGAGCGCCTGTTGATATGCTGCATTGTCTGGAATATAAAGTGTTAAGAGTAATGCTGAAAAGAGTGGGAGAGCCACAGGAGGTCTTTGGCCACGGGGTGCCGGAAGGCGGGAGGGGGTGTCCAGAGGCCACTGTATGACTGTATGAGAGGCCACGAGGATATTATTCCTCCCAGAATAAACAAACACAATCCTAATCCCATGAGCCCACACTCTCCTCTCTTTCCCACTTACCATACAGAGCAAATTTATGACCAAACATGGCTATTGTCGTCACTGTGAACGGTAGGTCTGTGCTTTCATCTCAAAGAAATACTGAGTGTCCTGGCACATAATGAGGCTAACTACAAGATTCTCAAAAGGGGGGCTCTAACAAACATCAGCCTGGGGAATAAAGAGTGCAGTCGGGTCAGATGTGTTGTATCTGAGGAACTAATATATTATACTGTCCAAAATTTAGTAATGGAGCTATGAAGCTAAAGTAGCCAAACTAAAGGCTCCCTATTACATAAGGCTGAATGTGGTTAATGGTGACCTAGCCAGCCAACAGTCCACTGGAAGAGCTTCTGGAGTGGCCCGCTACAGCTTTAGCCTCAGAGTTTCCAATGGAGCCCCTTGAACTGAGCGCAGCACTGCAGGGGTTTGGCAGAGCTGCATGTCTGATGTCTGGAGCCATCCCCCTCCAACACTGGGCAGAAAATAAGTACACAGTGTAGTGGTCTGGCAAGCATGAGGGGTATTTGTACACCATTTCCTGAAGCAAAGGGTGGGCTTTTAAATTTGAGTGGCGGTTCACTACATAATGTTTCAAAAAGATTTTTTTAACCCAAGAGCACTTGTCCTGATAAAGTGAGTGTGTGTGATGTTGGTAGTGGAATCATGCTTGAACAAATATATACACAAAGTATTTCAAAAAGCAGGAAAAATAAAAAGCAATAGGGAAAATGAAAGATTAGTGCAGCTGGCTGAGGGAATATTTGAGCAGCCCAGCTTTTAGGGGTGACAATGACCATAAGCTCAGTAGGGGAAGAGTGGCTTGCATGAATGCCACGTTTAAATTGATAAAACAACAGCGTAATTGCAGGGACATCCATTTAAGAAATCCGGGGAAGCACTTCAAGGCAAACATCTCCCTCTCTCTCTCCCTCTCTCACTTTGTCTCTCTCTCCTTCTGCTCAGCCGGAAAAGTCTAGAAGAAAATTCCTGTCATGCAAATACTTTCTTCATGAGCATTATTACTGTCATTCAATTCATCAAACTTTTCACAAAAACGTAAACCTGTTTTGTGAACCTTCTCTCACTTAATTGGAAGTCAGTGAATTTAGCCCCCAGGCTCAGTGATAAAACTGTTTTCAAACCGCTTGTTTTCCTGATTTGTACTTTCTGCCAGAAAAAACAATTTGTTAAGCAAAGGAGAAAGGCTTGTTATGTCTAAACCCCCAAGGCCTCAAGTCTGGATCTTCACAATGTAAACTAATGTCAATACCATGGTTGGGTATTGCTTAAATTTGATCAATTACGATGTTGTTTCTCAATTACGAATCTCTTTCAATTAAAAATATCTTTATTTATCTGTTACCTGTAAATTCATTAAGTAAATTGTGACTTTTTCCATGCATGCTGGAAACTAAACAAATGCTGTTGCATTGACACATGATGTAGTCACATAAACAGGTCCTCCCAGATTGCATCCTTGCAAATAAGTAGATATTGTTTACAATAATAAAGGGTTATCATGTTTATGAAACCATAACTGGAATCAAAAATCTTTTGGTTTAATCTGTACTAAGAGTTATTAGTCATTCTGAATTCTCTGAATTTCAGGCTCTTTATCATTCAATAAAAGACTATTGTTAAAAAAGGGTAAGGCATTATATTTTTGCAAAACATCTCTAATAAAAGTTAGACATCTGACATTTGCTAATATTTAAGCTAATTCTGAAAGCCACAGTGCTAGGACTAAGCCACGCAGCACAAGCATCTAATTTGGGTTTAAATCAGTGGCCATACCCAGATGAGCTAGGTTTGGATCCTGATGTATAAGCACTAACTCAGGGAGCACTACAGACCAAACAGTTGCTTGGTCAGCAATTTGCTCATTCAATGGTGGCCACACGCAATCACACACCACAACTGCAAGCAATTACCCCTGACACATGGCTGCTGGTAGAGGCTGTGGGTACGGCTATGATTGACCTTTTGGTTAATGCACCAGAACTGTGGTAAACCTGCTTATTCTCTACTTCATCGTTTAACTTGCTTTCTCTCTCCCCCTCTCTCTGCCTCTGTGAATGTATGAATACATTTAGCTCCCATATCCAACTTTAATATTGTATTTTGTGTATTTAAACAGGCGGTTACTGTGTCTTTGAAACTGACATATGTAAATAAGTTTGGATCGGCTGCTCCGTATTGTTCCTCACCCAAAAGGCAGTGCTGAATCACTGCCGTAAGCGTTAATGGGCTAAACAGGTTGAGATTTATTTCAGAAACAATATCTCAAAATGGGCTGTAGGTGGGTGGGGTAAATGTTATATTTTCTTACTTTTGCAGTGTTTATATATGACTCTTTGAAATCATGTTTTCCATTGTACAGGTCATTTAAAATCTTGTCCCACCATGAATGGATGGGACTGTTCTCTTTCAGTATTGTCACATACTATTTTACACACTTAACTCCAGAGCAGAAAGCCGTGTGGCCCATCTGCCTCAGCCTTTATTGCTAAGGGCACAGATGAGCTTCCAGAAGAAAAAATTATAACATATGCCAGAAAATGTGAAGACCTTCTGCCAGATGGGAAGTGACTGGGATGAATAACCATTAGAAGTAATTTCCAGTATATTCTGCTTCTTTTTTCTTTTGAGTTTATGACTCTTCTCCTTGGAAACGTGTAAACACTGCACTGCTCCAAAGCGCAATAAAAAGTTTGAGCAGTGACGTCTACCTTCACCATCCGAGCTCAGAGATGTCAGAACACTGCACACACACGCACACACACACACACACACACACACACACACACACACACACACACACACACACACACACACACA
>JBBJLR010000007.1:14777072-14790835 GCA_037577145.1 Brachypetersius gabonensis
CACACACACACACACACACACACACACACACACACACACACACACACACACACACACACACAGACACACACACACACTCAGTGACTGGTTGTCCCATCTGAATCTCATATTATTTATAGAGGACAATAAAGTCTTTAAATATATTTCAGACTGAAGACTGCACTCCCTAAACTAGGTCATTCTGCTTGCCAAATATTTTTGTAAACAGTATCTGTAAATTAAACCCATGTTTAAATCCCATCAGTCAAAAGTCTTGCAATGTCAGAAATTCCAATATTGTAATGACATTGTGATAAAAACAGGTAACACAGAGTAAATGCAGAAACCATAAGAAACCAGATCAAGGCATAACAGAAATCTGTACGGGAATAAGATATTTAATAGGAAAAGCTTCTTCAGGTGAGCAGTGTATCTTAAATCATTTTTTTCATGCACTGAAAAACATTTGGTGGATATTTTTCATTATCCAGCTTTTAAAAGTGGGACCAAAACAGACTGGCTTCCTGCTGGACAGTGAACTGAGGTTATGTGCAGAATGTCCTCCAGAATGGTCTACAGAAGCTGTTTAATTTCACAGGTATAACATTTGTCCTGTAGAAGACACGGTAAAAATAATCTCTGCTGAAAAAGGAGCCCACCCATATTCCCGAAGAAAAAAAGCACACTGACAATATAACGCACCGTATATTATCATAATTTAGAATATATTGAAAATGACTTAAAACATGCAAAGAATCTTACAATATTCTTATAACATCTCGAAATATATTAGATTTTTACTTACTATGGTTTCCTTTTTACAGTGAACGATCAATTTGATTTTATATTTGATTTTCATAGACTGACAGTTGGCTTTAGTGGATAAACTGGACAACTGAACCCAATACCAGAGATATCTCACACCATGTGGCAAACATAAACAAACCCAAACAAGGACAGATAAACAGCCCATCAGTGTTTGGTACAAAAGCACAAACAAAACTGATAACAGGCACATATACATACAAACTCAAATTACTCATTATTGGGTTGACGGACATTAAAATAAACAGCAGCAGCAACAGATCTGTTGGACAATGGGAGGGCTGTTTTGAAAAAAGCAGACACCACAGCTGCTGCATCAACACTATGCCTCCTTGTTATTTATCTCTCAATGGCCTTCTATTGCTGAACAATGCACAACATTTAATGTCACCTAAATTCATGTGAACCATTCAGGTATAAGGGGTTACTGTATGCCAATATAATTCTGATGTCATTGTGCATTTATGCACGCTGTGGGAAGAGTGTGACTACAATAGTGTAAAGGAATGTGCAATGACATTAGAATCATACTGATATAGACAGAACATTTGATTTATTTTACTGTGTATTGAAACAACCAGTTTAACTTCATCTTATCACTAACATGTATCTATCAGAATAAGTAGATACTGAAAAATGTTGGATATCAGAGTTGGCCCCTAAATACCCTAATGGTGCTTTGCTAGGTATGACGCAGGGTCTGTATACAGTATTATTGCCACAGTGTATATACAGTGTATACAGTAATACTGTATTTTTTTTGCCCGAAACCGAAAATGAGGAAACACTTGGCCGAAATCCGAAACCGAAACACAGAAATAAATTACTATACCAATTTTTTGTATTATTGCCATTATAGCTTGGACTGTGTGTATTTATCTCACTAAGGTCGAGCATTGCAATTGCATAAATTAATATTCATGGTTAAAAGAACAAACTATGAAAAATTTTATTTAGCATTCAAACCATGCACAATAAAAAATAATTCAAATATTATGAACAGCCTAAAAGCAAGATAGCATAAATATTAAACAATTATAAAATAAGTGAATTCAAGTGCATTTTAATCTTCTGAATGAAGTGGATGAACAAAGTGCATTCAGAACCAGTTCTTTAAAAACTGTTATAACAACACTCTCTGTAGGCCTATAACAAAATAGTGTATTAAAACAAAGACTGGCAGCCCATATATTAACTATAATCACTGGTAAACCTTCTGGCCTTTTCAAAAACACAGACTCGAAGGGTCTCGCCTCTTCTGTGCTTCATACTCTGAATGGCGATAGGGATGTTTTGATTTTATATGATAAATTAATCCCAACATTGAGGAAGACTTTGTGGATGCACCCCGTCTAAAAATTTCAGCATTGCACAATTTACAAACGGCTTTCGTGTGTCTTTCTTAGATATAGCGAAATGTCAGCACACAGCAGACTCTAATCCAATCTGCCGCATGCAGGTTGCGGTTATTGATTGCGTCATCACTTTTTTGGTCACCGTTAAAAACTTCTGTGGCCAAATATTCGATGCAGCCCTACTGTATACAGCGTAATTGTTCAGAAATTGTCTATATCGTAACCTCCACCACAAAAAATACAACTCACATTCTGGGCAGAGTCAAGAGAAACGGGTAAAACTGAAGGCCCATAATCCCTTGCATCCAAGTCAAATGCCTTTTCATTTATTTCACTTAGCCAACTTGACTGTACACAGGAATGACAGCTGACCACTATTACAAACACATTAGTGTTCTATATGAACAAATCAATCAGACCTTTTCAAACCACTGGGAAATGACATAAGTGATTCTGAACATACATGCAGACACATACACACACACATAGGCCCTAGCCATATAAACAGACTTTTCTTTTTTGAAGGATCACTGAAGAAAACCATGGCTGTTGTTCTCTGCCATTGGCTGCTAGTCTAGGCTTAAACATGTCTCCTCTTCTCCTCTTTTATGACTCCTATTGGACTCATCAAAACTGGACCACCTCAGCCCATTCTTTTTTTGCAGTCACTTTTTTTGCTGACCTGTGAGGGTCTTTTTTTCCACCTCTGTACTCTGGGGAGTACGCCTCAGGCTCCCAAACACAGAAGGCAGGCAGTGTGGCTGAAATAAGCTCACTTCAAAGGTGTCTATAAATCAAATTTGCCCCATTTGGGGCTTTTCCCCATTCCCCCCTTCAATTCCCAGTGTCGTCCTGCAGTCTAAGACAGAGAGCCACGCGTGTGCCAGTGAGGGGGAGAGACATTACCTCATCCACACATGCACAGTGCTGGCTTCTGCTCCCACTGCCTATAGCGGGACTTGGTTTTCCTCCATTCAGTGCACTGCAATCTCTACTGTCTTCTCAGCAATATTCTCCTTAAGCAAGAAACTGATGACTACCAAAGTACATTCATCTTGGTGTGTTTATTTCAAAAAGACATCCATTTAGATGACATGAATAATATTGATCAATATTCCAGTGTTATAGTGTTGCCTGAGTTTAGATCATGAAGATGTTCCAAATATTAACATACTATTGGAAAATCTCCACCAAGAGTAATTATAGTTATAATGCAAATATGGTAATAAAAATAGCTCTGATGTTAGTGGTTTGCATAGTCCCTTGCATAAGGTTTCTGAGGCGGAGCACAAGTTACAAAGACCGTTTTTGACTTTGCAGAGGAAGGGAAGCTACAATCCATCATGTTGTTATCTCTCAGTGTCACATGGTACACTCTTTATCATGCAGCAATGCAAAACACCATTTGTCTTGGTGCCTAATTCATTGCTGGTGATAAAATGCAAAGTCTTTTTCTGGTCTGAATAAACAGTGTAAGTGAGGGTAGCTTGGTAAACACAGATAACAAGGGTAAATTATGTAGATGTCTAATCAGATGTTCTGATCTTACTGCTAGTCAAACTCAAACCTCCCTCTCTAGAGGTCATTGTAATGCCATGATACCCCTTTAAAAAGGTCACAAATTCTCCTTCACAAAATTATGAACAGACTGTATTCAAGACTAAACTGGACAACAATGGAGATTCTCCATTAGAGAAATCTAGTCACTGTGATAGTCCTCTTTTCCACAAACCTAGCTGATTAACTTGACAAAGCGAACACCATTATACAGCGGTCCATATTTCAGACAAAGCACAGGGAGAAGAGCAACTTACCACAGATAAATGAATACACAGTCAGCCAAACAGACCAAAAGCCAGACGCAAAGATAATCAAAAGGCTAGTTTCTAAGTGGCACCAGTTTCTAAGGCTTTTTGAAACTCTCATCAATCATCCAAAATATACATTTTGTCACAGTGTTAAACGCATACTATTGCACCTAGATACTGCATTTACAGTAAACCCCCACTTTAACGCAGATCAGCAGTCGCGGTTTCAGTCCGGTGCAGATTTTTTCTGAACACCAAACTAATAATTGTTTGCTATATATACAATGCGGAAACTGTATATATTTTTTTACTATTGTTACGTCTGGGCCTCGTGTGGAACGTAACCCCTGTGAAAAGCGGGTGGTTACTGTACTTCATTCTCACCTAACCCTAGTTCTGAGCTGATTCAAGTACAGTAGGTGGCTAAAGTCGATGCTACTATGATATACAACACGGGCATTAAATTAATAAGAGAATATCTGACAGTGTATTAATGCCACAGTGCCATTTAGTTTTACAACTCTTATCTTCGGTCTATGTCCTATTTTGAGTCAGTCTATGTCCTTTTGTATGGCCACTGAGTGAAATTATAAACCACAAATATATTTATAAATTATTCAGGGGTCAGGGTCTGAGTAGCACATAGATGTCTAAGTCAGTGGTTCCCAACCTGGGGTCCGGGCCCCCCTTAGGGGGCGCGAGAGATTGCAGGGGGTGCGCACAATTTTGTCTGCACTGAGGTCACCAAACCATATTCATAAAAATCATAAAATCCTAATGTCTGAGAAACGTAAAAGTGTGTGTGTGTGTGTGTGTGTGTGTGTGTATAAGAGTTTAAGATCAAAAACCTACAACCACTGTTTATTTTTTGCAAATAAAAATTCTTTTGTGCGTCTGTGCGGGTAGGAGTTGGGGTTGGGGGGGCCTGACTTGTCTTGGACACAGGCAAGGGGGGCTTCAAGGAAAAAAGGTTGGGAACCACTGGTCTAAGTGCAGCATGAAATATTCCGCATTGGCAGTATTGATAAATGTGCCAGGTATCCTGTGTTTTTTTCTAGATACTTTTGATTAATATACTCTTTAGTGATTGAAATTCATCAGCCCTGTACTGCAATAAAAATGATTCAAGATAAATCTTTTAGTTTATGAAAGCACAGCTACATTTGGCTGCTAAATGAAATGAAGACAGATGAGCTGAGAAGGACAAAGTGCAGTGTCTTTCTTTTAAGAACCTCCTCAAGGGTCATGGCTCTAGCTACTTTCCACAGCTGGGTCAGTAAGATCATATCAGCATCATGTACTTAACGTGGAGCCTCATCTGCTCTCAGATTCATGTGTATGACGTTAATAGGGTTAAGTTAATAACAATTAGCCCAACACAAAAAAAGAGACAAAACCTGCAAATGCCCGGTATTTTATATGTGAAATAACTATATGCCCATGGTCAGTTGTGGCCCCTTAATTTTATTGAAGAGCAGGCCAGTGTTGAAGGACCATAGCACTGCCCTTCTTGTCCACCTGCTGATGGACACAACTTAAAAGGAGACTGTGTGCTCAAAGAAGTCTAGTCAACTGCCTGACAGCACCTTTCTCCTTTCCACTCATGCCCTTGTAGCTTCTCCTGTCCTGGCACAGAGATCTGTGAAACCCTCTCTTGAGCACTTGTGCAGGCCTTCTGCTGTATATCAGCTCTATCCTCTCATCCACAAGCCACCGTCCTTTTATAGACATGCCAAGGACACTTTCTCCCATTTATGGACTCCTGTGAAAAGCCCAGTGAGACCCTGAGAAAGAAAGAGTGTCTCTAGTCAAGGTGTTCCGACAAAGGAGGCGACAATTACCTCCGCTCTATCTCTCCCTCCACGGAACACTACCACCCTTTAAAGCCTCTGTAACTCAGTGCCAGCCCGTGCCCAGAGGGTGCCAATAAACACTGGGCAATGTGTATGTTGGAGAGGATGACTAGGCTTATGCACTGCTGTTTATGGTCCAGCCACCGATTCGTAGCCGACACCTCATCTCTCACAGCGCGGCTGGCTTGTCTCAGTCCGCTGCCTTTGAAGAGCGTTCTTCATCTCGCAGAGTTAGGAGAAGTGTATTGCACAATAAGGGCTAACACTGGGGAAGCCTGGCTTGTGCTGCATAATGTACTAAAAGTATAAAGCTTTTTAAACAATGCAATATGGTGAACGATTAAATACTGATGATTTTAATAATACCACGCATACATAAAGAGTTTTGGTGACGCAAGAATGTCATTATCAAATTGCAATTAAAATTACATATCATATAATTATCAATAACTATAATCATATCAGAATAGTCAGGTCTGATTTCACCCTCTAGCTAGGACTCCCCACAACCACACACTTCTACCACTGCTGGTAAAGTGAATGATAGCTAGAGCTTACATAAGTGAGGAAAATGAATTTGATAATGCAGAGACTGTGAACAGTATAACCCACTTGTTTGAAATAAAACTGTTCTCTTCAGAAAACTGCATATAATGTTCAAACAGTGTTTCAATTTTTTTTCGTCAAAGAACTGTATCGCCCTTGAGGCGGTGACAGTACGTGTGGTGTTGTTCTCATGGTCAAAAATTCTGTTATCCTGACAATCCTAAACTTGACCAATGCTTATGATGCGTCAAATGATTTCAGCAAAGTTTACATAGCAGCAGGGAACACACTTGCGCACAGCTGTACACCAAATAAACACTGATACAAATTCAACAGGGACAAAGAATCCAAAACACTAAAGCATCCAAATGAACAGCTTTTAACGCATTGCTCTGAGACAGGCTCTGTGGGTCACCCGGGGTGAACCAGTCCATTGTGCACAACTGAAGATTGCAGCAAGCTGTCTGCTTTTAAACTCTAGGTTTGTTTGGACCTCCAAAAATAACAAAACTGAGCCGTACGTCAACACGTGCAACCGCGCGCGTGCACACACATACCCCCTCTCTCATAAAATAGAAACATATGCGTTGTTCCCTCGATTACGCCTCATCTCCCATGATGTCACAGTCATTTGCTCTCATGCCACACAGATGTGGAGGCTAATTAAGTGTTGGGAAGTAATCAGCGCTAATAATCCAGCCTTGGCACTCTCTTTAACTGTGCATGTGTGTGTGTTGAGAGAGAGGTGAGCAGACTCCTCATGACACAATGTAGTAATGGCACTGTGGAACAAACAGCAGAATCTGCTGGGGTGAATTACACTCTTCCAAGACATCAAGACTCTGATTAAGGCTTGGTAATGCCTTATTACAGAATGACACTGGCATCCACCACCGATTTAGGTCCAAACTAAAACAGCTTGATCCTGGTTCCCATACAATGCTTGTGAAATAAGTTTTTCCACTGAGTTGTGCCATGGTGAACTGACCATAAAGCGGCTAGACAGTCTTTAATCATATATGCTAAATCACAGGTAGTCATATACAAACAGCACTGTGTCTACCCAAGCATGCAGACAGATGAAGTAAGCCTTGGATTATGTCTCAAAACCAAACAGCAAACACATCATTAAATAAATACCCAAGTGCACAGTTATTTGTTCATCGGGAAATACATTTCAAATAAACAGTTAACGAGTCTTAATAAATATTTCCCACCATCCCAAAGATGCAAACTATTCTCATTCACAGTCTTCTTTCAGTGTCACATATCAATAGTGCATTGGTAATCCTGTAGCAAATTTGTACTGGATCAGCCTCCATGGTTTTCTAACCCCTTTAAACCTCAATTATTATTTGCTTTGGACCAGACTTTTATAGCACACTCAACAGTCACCCACATTTATTTCACCCTGAGACTCTAGGAAAATTTTACAGTCTGCTTGACAGTAGTAACTCCGAGAGTGCCAGCTAAGCAAATCTTTTGTGAGTGTTACAAGTTGGGGCCGGCAGGGCACTGGCATCCCAGCACCGTATGCGACGTCACGGTCGCCAGCACACAGGCTCAAGCCTGTCTCTTTCACAGTGAAATTACACCACCTTTTTCTCTGGCTCAGGAGAGCCGTTTAGTCATAAGAGGTGGGAGAGCAACGGACAAAACGTGTCTCACTCTGGGTGAATGTATTACGGCTCCACACATTCCATCAGTTTCAGGCTTTTAGGGTCAGTGGGGTGAATCAGAGATCGGGCATGAGCTGCAGCTGGGTGATGGAGATTGATGGGAAAAATGAGTGTTAATGAGTGTAAAAGCTATTTCTTGTGATAGCCAAGTGGTCACTGGTCACATACAACAAGGACCATGCTGGAGGGATACCCAGGCTCTGCCCAGGACTACTCTTTCAAAATACCATCTTTCAGTGTCTGTTAGCCTATCCCTGTAGTTAATCGATCCCATACATATGGTCAATGCAAAACACCTTGTCAAAATGATTCTGTTAACCTTCAGGTAATAAGTGAAAATAATTTAACACCTTCATAGAAAACAAACTTACATTTTGGAGTACAGTTTCTATTTATATGGCGAGTTTAATGCACAGGGAAAATACATATTAAGAAACAAACTATCATACGATTCCAGCATCACAATAAGTATTGTGTTGTCAAGGCAGTAATGTAGCTGCAACTCCGTATGAATTAGTTGGTGGTACTGCTTTGTTGATGCCTGCCCCCACCTAACAAAAGTGCATTCTGCAAATCATAACATTTCATCATGCTGGAGTTATATTTTTATTTATAAATGTGTCTCAGCAAAATCCATCCTTAAGTATTAGGGTCAAGAGTTTACATTTGTGTCCCACACATGCAGCATGCAACCACACAAAATCACTCATGTCATCGAGTTTGGAGCACTATGAGGTACATCTGAAAGACTTGCATAAACAAATGAGTGCAACAGCAAAGGGTCAGACCAAAAACAAAAGAAATAGCTTAAACCAGAAGGGAAGTGACACAACTCACAACAAACCAGTGTCCATGTGGACACCAAGGCATGGAAGAGGAAGAGAGGGGAAGAATAAACAAACAGGAGAGCAGTGACTGAGACTGAGCAGCACACTGGCTCCCAGGGGGCCCTGCTGAAAAGGATCTGATTTCAGCCATTCATTCTCCCTCCACCAGGGAGGAAGCCACCAGCCGCTCTGAGCAGCGTCGCAACACCTGGTGACCCTCGCAGGAAACCTTAGGTCACTTCCCACCATTCACAACCGCAGCAGGCCTGCAACCACCAAACATGTGCTCCCTGTGCTATTTCAGCAAAGTGAGATGGTGATAAAGATGAGGAAATGAGGAGGTGGACAACACGCTCCATGCTCAGACATCCTCTGCAGAAGTCCATTAGTCACCTTCACCTTCTACTGTACAAAAAACATACAACCAATGAACAGTATAGGAAGGATAAGGTCACTCTCTTGGATGATTCAGAATAACATTCTGAAGTTTTTACTTAAACATTTATGGCACTTCAAATTATATGACCAAAGTGAATGGGTTGTGCAGACATCAGGTGTCATTGGAGGTCTCTTCACGATAACCTCTGAACCTATTTCAAGCATCAGAGTTGTCCTGATTTACTGTGGAATTATACAACCAGGCTGTAAGTAAACAGACCACTAACCAGTGACATATTTAACTGCTTGTCGTCATAAAAATCAGAGAGTGCCGTGAAAATCAACTCACCAACACCTGCACAGAGTAGACTCCTGCATTTAGATAAACTGTTTAAAAGAACGCAAAAACAAAAAAAGGAAAACTTCTCTGTTCTCTCTTTAGAGTCACACTACAGATGGCAGCAGGCCAGTGCCTGAGAGAGGCTAACCTTAGAAAAACATGCTGCACTAAAAGAATGTGACCATGGTCAAGGCTCACCGGAGTCTCACAGCCTTGACACCCTGCAGAGGAGGGGGAGAAAGAGAGAAAATGCAAACAAATGCATTTTCAAATTCCCTCAACTTCTGTGAGGACTCAAATACCAGACACTAAAATTACATGGGGGATGGCGGGATGGAGATTTTATAGCCTTTTTTGAGTCATTACCCCAGTAGAGAAGGGAAAACAAAAGGTCCATCATTAAAAGAACAGAGCATTCAAATAGTTGGTTCCACACAAAATGTCAGCTACTGTGCTCCTTTTTTCAGAAGAAAAAAGTTTCCTGTTGTGACTAGACAGAAAGTGACACACTATCTTGTATAGCTGGAACTGGACTGATTAATTACTACCCAAACCCCTGGTCCACATTTTATGTATGTAGGGATTAGGAATAATTACAACATTATTACATGCAGGCACATGCAGGAAGTGCCTTTTCTTTGTCGGATCCTTGCTCACCCCAGTACTCTTGTAATTCATGTTCTAGCTCATGGCTAGTCACATGGCTGGCCACATGCCTACAAAGTCAGGATAGGAAGTTCCCAAGTCACAGACTGTTATTTTTTATCACTCATTCATAGAATACTTACTACTGTTAATCCCTCTTTCAATTGAATATTTCACACAGCAACCACAAACAACACATACAACTAGTACCCCAATCCAAAATAAAAAAAACCCTTTGAAAGACACAGCTTTCACAAACAGGGTCTTGGGTGGGAATGCAACCTCGACATCTCTGTGTGTGTAAAGTACACTGACAGCTCAGGAATTCTGTGCCACGTATATGAGAAGGCTAGAACTTGACTCACTTTCAAAGGAGTGATTTATAGTAGCTTTCCAACAATCACTTCTGAACTCCCTCTTTTCAAAGTAATGAATGGGCTCGAATTAGGTTGGCAAAGGATGGGAATGTAATCTGTCTTAAGGTTCTTTAGTGTTTTATTAAACCTAAAACGCCCCTCACAGAGAAGTGCCCTGCCATGAACCAGTACAACCACCCTCTGAATGTGTTCACTGAGGGTAGGCTAAAACTGGCCGGCCACCTGTGATGCACACAGGATGGCCCTGGAGTGTGGTCAGGCATGAGCGTCTGGCTTGGAGTTTGTGCAAAGACTGAAAACATGCAGAAAGCTCACACCTGCCTCTCCTGTGCTTGCTCCAGCTGTCCCCGACTTCAGTTTGTTTACAGTCACTGGCGAGACACTGAGGCCCTTATGGTTTTCCTCAGCCAAAATGTTATTACACTTGTGTGTTCGGTCAGTGTTTCAGTTGAAATCATTAATGCTGTCAAATCATTAAAGTTTTAGGCCACTACTGTTATTTGATTTACTAATTATCAGATTACTAATCATGAATCACAAGTGAGTCACTAAAACCTGCCTGCACCATTTCAGGTGTGCCTTGATAAATTCATACAGGAGATTGGGTAAACTCTTTGGCACTAAAATAGTTTTACACACACATGATTATTATCATTATCCTTACGACGGGGTGGGGATAAGTTGCATCACGGTGTCTTCCAGGAGACAGCTCTCAAGTTCTGACTTGGACCTTCCTCTGACAAAACTCGCAGAAGAACGTAGAGAAACCTCAACCTACAAAAAGAATGTGGACAGGACCTGACAATATTTTTCTACAGTCTGTGTAGAAAAATGCGGCAGCTTGTCACTGAGCAAAAAAAAAAAAATTGTAAACCATTTTCTTTGAATGCAACCTTCCAAGACAAAGTTCAACACGTGCTGAATGCAAATGTTTAATATGGGACAGACATTACTTTGTATAGTTTTAAAGAAGAATGAGGAGAAAGAAAGAAAGAAAGAAAGAAAGAAAGAAAGAAAAAGAACTGGCTGTGGGTATTATTTACAAGCTGGGCCTTTCTAGCAGGAGAGTCCAGAATCAGAACGTAAAGGTGTTATTTTCAGGAGGTAATGGTGGTGAAGTGATGAACAGAGTAAACGGTCTCACGCAGTCAACCGAGGTGAACTGATAAGAGCTGTAAGGGGAGGAAAAAGTCATCGACCTTACCTACAAAAGTCGCCCGGTATTTTCTGTCGCCTCTGTGCTCTCGGAGACAGTGCAGAAGCTGTGAGAGTGTGTGTGTGTGTGAGTGTGTGTGTGTGTGTGTGTGTGTGTGTGTCCTTCGCTGTCTACTCCTGCTCCTGCTTTGTCCCTGTAGACTGCAGGACCTCACTGCTGTTTCAACTGTGTTTCTGTTTCTGTCGGACCGAAAGACTGATCCCCGTCCTCCACGCGTTAAGCAAGGAAGTCCGTGACTCACAAGTTCCCGCCCCAGTTGAAGAAAGAAAAAAAAAATGCTTTCTTCTCCCAGCAACAGCCGTACAATGAAAAGTTTGAGAAACCGAAGCACCCTGTTTTCGTTACACTTAGCCAGACTTGTTTGATTAGCTTACAAATATTTAGAGCCCCCAACTGGGAGAAAGGAGAAAAACCACTCGAACATGGCCTAGCTGCTCTAATTACCCCCCAAAGTGAAAACGGGTTCACCTCGTCCTCCTGTCTCGTCGGAAGCGTTTGTAGAACTGTCCAATTTAAGTACTTGGTTGTTTTTTTTTACTGGCAAGTGAAGCAGAGAATGAGAAGCTGGAAATCATAGTTCCTTTATATCTTACACAATAATCATCTGTCCATGCTCTTCAAGCTTCCCCATTATTATACATGTATAAAGCTTTTATTTACTCCGTGGAATATTAATGAATGAAAATTATGTCCAAAAGGGTCTCTTAAACAGATCAAGTGGTAGAGTGACTCCGAAACTATTACTGAATTAAATTCTCAAGAACTTCAGATGGAAAGTTTGAGTGTAATAGGATGGAACTGAAGTGATCAGTTGATGCATGGAGGGTCTTGTATGAAACAGTAAACATCTAAACATATTTAGAGACCCAAAGAGTGTCTGTCTATGTGAAACTGATGTGAATGACTGTGCCTTCTATTTTGAGAAAATGTTTACAATCGTGTGTGTGTGTACATGCGTGTGTGAGAGCGAGATCATGCCCTTCCTGTTCTCTCTCTCAATCTCCAAATTAAAAAGTCTAATTTTACACACTGTGGTGTAGGCGTCACAGGCCCGCTCGACAAATTAGAGGACAAATGCTGCCTTCCTCCTCGTGAGATAATGAAGGAAGTTTAAGATCCTCGGCTGCATTCCCAAAACGTAGACCAGCACCTTTACACTGTTTTCCTATTCCATACAAAATAATTGTAAGGTTACAGGAGCAATGAGGGGGCAACATATTGGATACAGGTTGGAACTATATTTTGCAGGGAATCATCTCAGGAAGAAAGATTGGTGACCACTGCCTTAGATAACTTCATACCTTACCCTTCATACTCAAATCACTACCAACTTAAAAAACACATTTACAGCTGTATGCAAAAGTTTAGAGCTGTCTGGATAAGTACAGTGACCGTGGAGGCCATTTCAAAATCTTAATCTTTTGTTCCTTGAAGTTTGTTTTGGATTTGTGTCTAGTTGTAATGTGCAAACTTTTGTCTTCTGTTTCTTTACATAAGCTTTATATTTAGAATAAATGATCTCCCTATCCCCACAACATTTCCTGTGTCACTGGCTGCCGCAACAACAAAACACCAAAACCTAATGAATCAGTCCCATGTTGGCAGTTGGCAACAGCTGGCAAGGTGTTCATTTTTAAGATACCAGTCTTTTTCTCTATAGGTTACGTTTGGAGATTGTAGACACAGACTGCTTCTGTTTCATCAGACTACAGCACTTTATTCCAGTTTATCTAGTTGTCATATTGTATATTTCAGTTGCTGACTTATGATGAGTTGACAGTTATGGTCACCTTCTGCTGACACGTCTACTTAGCTGGTTTTTGTGCAACAAAACAGTAAGTTAGTGCATCATATGGGACAGCTGGTAGCCTAGTGGTTAAGGCATTCGCCCTGTGATCAGAAAGTCCAGGTTCGATTCCCAGGACCGCTAGGCAC